>PITA01000418.1:230546-281821 GCA_004023965.1 Spilogale gracilis | reverse complement strand
GGGGGAGCTGAGGGCAGAGTGCCAAAGAGGAGAGAGGGGCACAGAGAGCCCTCGGAGGACCCGCAGAGGGGGAGCCCAGGTCTTGGGCTTAGACTAGTGACTGAAGCACATGAAAGGACTAACAGCCCACCTGTTGCACAGCATGGTGCTCACCAGCCAGAAGAGCAAACCTCCTGAGTCGCAGGGCATTAGGTACACCAAGCTGGCAAGTTTACAAATAATCTGTTGTTAAGAGGTGGAAAGACCAAACAAGGCTTCCTAAGAGGCGTGGTATTTGAGCTGAACCTTGGGGGTTGGGCAGACTGGAAACACACAAGGAGTCACTCGTCATTCCCGAAGGAGGGAGTAAAAGATACAAAGACAAGGGCGGCCAGCAGGGGGGTGGACTCCGGGAAGAGCCCGTTAGGCCGGAGCCTGATACACAAGGCAGGCTGGAGTGAGGATGGGGCCATGCCCGGCAATCAGAGAAGCACAGCTGAGGCTGGGGAAGCATCTAGTCACACAAGTGACAGCTAAATTTCTTACACAATTTCCCTACGTGCGCTGTCCCAGATCGCTCTCTCGACATGTGGAACCGGTTACCTGGTTCAGGAGGCAGCGGGGGAGCCCTGAGAGCTTCTCCAGCAAAGAACTGACACACTTAACATCTTACTTTAGAGGCAGTGGTATCTAAGATACTAAGACGAACAATTACGAAGTCCCTGCTGAGTACTAAGTACCGCTCTAAATCTCCGTTTCCGTGTTCCCACCACCCTGGGAGAGCCTGCAGGTGAGGGACCGGAGGCACAGAAGCGGAGGTGCTGACCCTGAGTCACACAGGAGAGGGAGTCCTGGCACGAGAAGCCAGGGTTGTCCTGCCCTTTCCCGTCCGCAGAACAGAGGCCAGGCCCGTCAGTAACCATCTCGGTGAGGGTCTCACCCAGCAACAAGAGGAGGGCGGTAAGAATGTTCCCGAGCGGTGACACGGGAAACTGAGAAAGAGAAACCAAATTTTGGGGGGAAATGCCAGAACAAGAAGCCGGAAATGGAGCAAACTGAAGCAAAAACTCAAGACTGGAGAGACACTTCCGTGGCTGGAGGAGAGGGAGGAAGGCTGGAACCGACCAGGGAAAGGCACGGAGAACATCCCTTGGAGAAGGGTTGATGAAATGTCTCCCGTGTGTTGACAGCACTTCCTACAAGGGCTCTAATCCTCCCATTCTGGACGCTCAGAGGATCCACCACCCCAGGTCTGACCCCCAGGATGCTGCCTGTGACCCCCATCTTGCCCCCGGGGACAGAGTGGGCAGCAGGGGAGGGGGAAGTGCAAGCAGGGCACCAGAGGCTCCCACGGAACAGGGATGCGGTGCAGTAAACAGAGAAGCAGTTTATCCCGGTGGGTGGTTCTTGCCACTATTTAATGGAGACAGAAAAAGAAATGTCTCAAAAACCTTCAGATGAAACATCCAGATTCACAGAATCTTTAATTAATGTGGATCCACAGAGGCGCCATGGAGGAGGTTGGTAAAGATCTACGGTGAGGAGCTTTTCAGAACCAAGGCAATGGTGTCATTTCAGCACAGATAACTGGATGCAAATGAAGACAACGGCGACTGTCCACACGTCCCTGAATGAGGCAGGTGACCCTGCCATCCATAGGAATCGCCCGAGGCTCTAAAATCCCAGATGGACAATGAATAGTGAAACCAATGCGAACCACTAAAAACGGTTCTTTTTTTCTAACGGTACTGCAATAGCGGTCCTCATGCAACTTAGAATCTGTATTTGAGTAAGAAAACACTGAGAATTTGATTCATTTCCTGGTTATCCTTTGCGTCTGTGCTGTGTGTACACCTGAGCCCAGGAAAGGTGATATGACCCGTAGTCACATGCCTTTGAAAACAATCACATGTCCACATCTGTGCATCTAAACGGAGACTCGTGCTCCCACAGGAAGCACACCTCCCCCTGCGTGGCGGCCCTGGGGTCTGCCTGGCCAGGCCCCTCCGGCCTGACGTGTGTGTCCCAGCCTCCTGCTGTGGAACCATGCTTCTGCCCACCTGGCTGTGTTCTCAGCTCTGCAGGGCAACTGCTGGGTCAGAGCATGCGTGCATTTCAAATATTAGCGCACGTTAGCAAACTGCCAAACTGCCTTTGGGTGCATCATCAATTTATCTTGTCCCCACATTTGCATCAGGATGCCAACCTGCACATGCCTTTCCTCACAACTCGGTATTAAAACATTTTAATTCTCTGACCATTTGAGAGCAGACTCTACAAATGAGTATTTTCCTGTGTTTGCTGGCTATCCGCAACCTGCCTGTGTGCGAAGAAAGCCAGATTCAAAGTAACTGGCGCCGAGGAGAGCAAACACGCACTGATCTGAAGTGAGTGGTGTGAGTGGTGCACACTGTGGAAAGGGGGTGCGCCCTGCAGGGCCTGATCGGGGAGGGCAGAGCTGGCTCCTTGGACTTACTGCCCTCCACCTAAAACTGACCTCCAGGAGAGAGCTCACTGCCAGAGCAATGAGAAAATCCCAAGGGGCAATATCCTCAGGACAAAAACAGTATTTTCCTATTGACATTCAGAGAATGAACGAATGAGTAAACCTGGCAGCAAAAATTTTAAAAGCTACCAGTTAAAAATGGCTGCCTGGTTTCTTATTCACAACATTTTTCACGGTATTTATAAACATATCACCATTTTGGCCTATTTAAATTATTCTCCTATCCTAGATAACTGAAAGCACAGATGGCTATTAAAACTGTTTCTACTTGAGAAAGGGGTGCCTGGGTGGCTCAGTCGGTTGAGTGTCTGACTCTAGATTTTGGCTCAGGTTGTGATCTCAGGGCTGTGGGACAGAGTCCCACATGGGGCTCCGTGCTGGGTGTGGCAGCCTGCTGAGGATTCTCTCTCTCCCTCTCCCTCCCCCTCCCCACCTCCTCTGTGATTTAAATTAAATCCAAATACTCAATTAATTAGTCATGCTTTCTATATTTTGTTACTTCTAGTTTCAGTTCACTTTTTCTTTGCTTTCAAAGGATCTGGTTAGATTTAATGTTAGAATAGATCAGTAAAATCCACCTTCAATAAGTTGGTTTTATTTTCTTCTAAATAAACTGGAAGAAAACACATTTCGCCTTATGTTACTGGGTTCCTACTGCTATGTTTAAATACCGAGGAAGCTACTTCATAACAGACCAAGACTTGAGATTGATGGTGAACTTGTGGTCAGAATGCTTCAGTCCACTCTGGGCAGTGGCTGGAGTAGGTCCCTAAACTAGAACAGGATGAATATTTTTCCATCTTTTGCTTCCTTCGCTTATTCTATTCTAACCAAAAGCTATTTAAAAATGTACAAAATCGGGGCGGCGCCTGGGTGGCTCAGTTGGTTAGACATCTGACTTCAGCTCAGTTCATGATCTTGGGACGGCTCCCTGCTCAGCGGGGTGTCTGCTTTTCCTCTTCCTTTTGGTCCTTCCCCCAACTCATGCTCACTGCCTGTCTCAAATAAATAAAATCTTCCAAAAATAAATGAAAAGAACGTATAAAATCTACAGTTAACATAAGGTAAGAGCACTTGCATAAATTCTCTTGGATGGTTAAAATATAAACATTCTGTAAGCAAATAATTACTAAGTGATAGGATTATGAGGCATCACGTAACTTAAAACCTTCTATGTAGTTAAAGGGTATCAAGAAATAACATCCCCTGAAGCCCATTTGTTTCTAAAGATGTAGGAAGCAGTAACATTTTGCTCTCCATCTTCTGACTTTTCTCATTGCCGCTCACCCAAGGTAATCATCTCACGATAACGGAGTCAGGCAGAGTCACCTAAGTTGGCCAAGCTTCCACTAAAATTAATGCTGCATCCCACTGCCTTTTCCTCCAAGCCTCCCACGGCTGTAAGCTGCCGAGAGGCAACACAACAGCAGTTCCGCGTGCTGAGCTGGATTTGCAGCCACGTCCACCTGCACTGCGTCTGCAAGATGAGTGTGTAAGAGACATGCCAAGGTCGGAGAGAAGTCATTTCCTGTTTCAGCCGGAGCTCTGACACTCATCGCCTCCGTGTGGGACCCTGCCTTTCCTTCCCCACTTGGGAGAATATTCGCACTTTATAGGGTCTGTGTTCGTATCATGCCAGACTTCTAGAAGCAGCCTTCAATGAACACCCTGCATTCTCTCTCATAATCAACTCTGAAAACAGGCTTGTCTAACAGGCAGGTTCTTTGTTAATGCCCCACAGACGTCTACCAGCTGCTCTGCTCGTGCGGTCAGGGAATGGCACCTGCTAGGATGCGCCACAAGGCGTTCCAGACACGCTGCTCTCAGTCCATCCAGATGATGGAAGACTCACCTGGTTGTTACTGCTGGCAGCTGACGAATTGGCTTGAGCTGTACTTGCTGAGAGAGAATCGAGGAAGGCTTGGTCGGCCACCGAATTTCCACAAGAAAATGGGTCTTTTCCATCATTGGGCAAAATCTGAATATTATAAAGAACCACAGTTTTTTGTTTTTTTTTTTAATAGACTGGAACATTTCAGAGTTAGAGTCTCTAGAGGCGACCAAAATTGTCATCTATTTTGGAAATGGAGGTTTATATTCTTTTTAAAAAATATTTATATATTTATTTCAGAGAGAGAGAAAGAGAGAGAGAGAGCGCACATGAGAGAGGAGGTCAGAAGAAGAAGCAGACTCCCCGCAGAGCAGAGAGCCCGACATAGGACTCAATCTTGGGACTCCAGGCTCATGACCTGAGTTGAAGGCAGATGCTTAACCTTAACTGAGCCACTCAGGTGTCCCAGGGGTTTCTATTCTTAAAAAGCCTTTCATCATCTATATTAACCATTCCTTTAAGTGTGCAGAGTTCTAGAAAATGCAATTAATGCCAGCACCAACTTAAATCCTCTGATTTTTCTCCTTCTTGTTCATTTTTAGGATCCTTCCTACACAGTGAACAGAGGTAAAACAGGACATAAACCTAAGACTGATGGGCTGAGTCCGGGGCCCGTGAGACCCCTGGAACTGCACGGGTGAGCTCTGGGTGCAGGCACACGCACAGATTTCTGAGAAGAAGGGCCTCAGAGTCATCAGCTTCTCCAGAGTTCAAAACTCCCCACCCCAACTCTCTATTCAGAGCAACAGGTAGACAGACAGCACCCAGGTGAACACCTGCCCCGGGCATCACTCTTCTCTGCTGGAGGGGAACCAGGGCACCTTGTTCTTGACCTCACGCCCATTTTACTCACAGGGCACCAGACAACGCTGGTTTGGGCTGCTCACCTGAGGTGGGAGAAGCAAGCTGACCAAGTACCCAGGACTCAAGTTTGAGTGACCTACGGAAAACCAGCAGGGGGCGCCAGGAGGTTGGCTCAGAGCTGGTTGGTCCGCTGAGTGGGTGTGTCCCAGGTGGGAGGTTCCCTCCAGGGGCTGGAACACTATCCTTGGCATATATGGGAACAGAGCTTAACCCAGGCAGCAGCTCCCAGGAGCTCATCGAGACCCCTCAGTCTATGGGAATGGGAGGCGGAGTTGAGGGATAGGTCCTAAACCAGCACTGAGCAAAGAGAGCTACTTAAAAAGAAATCTTTTTAAACTCTGTGAATGAACTCTGTAATATAAATAGTGTTATAGGCAGCGGCGATTACACAATATACACAGAAGAAAGATACGGACATGTATTCAGAATAATAGAAGGAACTTAATCTAAATATCTGGAGTCACTCTTTGGAGCTTGGGTCTATAGGTAACATTCTTTCCTTAGTTCTATTTCAATATATTTTTCACATTTTACATAATTAGTGGGTATTACTTTTACAGTGGCAATTTTTTTTATTAAAAATAAAGTTGCTACTTTCCATAATTCATAAAAGGATGTCTAACAAAGACCAGGTTTAATTATTATATGACATTAAGTTCTTACTTCAACATAGTCTGTGGGAACAAGGCCGCGTTCTCCTTTGCTGTTTCTTCCTTCCAGCCAGCCTCCACCAACATCCTAATAAAGTTTACAAAAAAGAGAAAAGGTAAAAGACTACATTATAGTTGGAATTTCCTACAGGAATTTTGCTTTGTTAGACATGAAAAATAATTAATGTTAAGCTCTTTATTCCCAGAGAGCTAACACTGTTCAAAGTTATAAATTCTTTTTCAAAAAGGTTTATTTGAGAGAGAGGGAGTGCGTGTGAGCGAGAGTGAACGAGCACAAAGCGTGACATGGGGCTCAATCTCACAACCCTGAGATCAGGGCCCGAGCCAAACCAAGAGCTGGATGCTTAATGGACTATAAATAATTAAGGCTTATAAATAATTAAGGTTTCTCTTTACTCCAGAAAATCACATCATCTAAAAACAAGAAAAATTAAACAAGTGATCAAAGACTGAAAAGTAGCCCATTCAATAGACTAGAGTGTCATCCATGTGTAATTCTCTATCCACTGGTTGGGGGCAGAAGACAAAAATGGTTTGCAGCCCCACCTGTCAAGAAGTAGAATGAACCCCCACTTCAGAATATGTGTTGTCCTCTACCTCTGTGGCCAACAGAAAGAGGTGATATGGAAATAATATGGGATGAGTTCAGAGTCCAGTCTCAAAAGGCTTTGCACACTTTTCCCAAAAGAGCTGTGTGAATAACTTGGGTAGCTAGATGACAGAGAAAAGGCCCAAACCTCTAGACACTCCACCCTAAGCCAGGCAACTCCAGCAGGGGACTCACCAGACACCTGAATACCACATGTTAAAGCATCTGGCTCCCATCTGCCCACCAGCTGACTGCAGACGGGGGTCGGTGGTGGGGGTTGTGGGGGGTGTAGCTCAGGTCAGTGGAACCATCCAGCTAACCTGGAGGTCCCCAAACAAGACAACAAATGGTTGTTTAAAGCCACTAAGCTTTGGGATTGCCTATTATCTAGGAAAAGCTAACTGATCCATGGTTCCTTTGTTTTCTGGATACATAATGTTAAACTAAATTATAAAATACACTACAATTTCCACTTGGTCTTAAGTTCATAAATCATGTCTCAATTTTTTGAAGATTTTATTTATTCTTTATTTAGAGCAAGCGAGCGAGCATGCAGGTGGGAGGAGGAGCAGAGGGAAAGGAAGGGAGAATTTTAAGAAGACTCAGCCAGGAGACCGATGTGGGGCTTAATCCCCTGAACCTGAGATCCTGACCTGAGCCTAAACTAAGAGTCAGATGCTTAACTGACTAAACCACTCAGGTGCCCTGATAACACATTGTTTTTTAAAAATCATTTTTGGGGCACCTGGGTGGCTCAGATGGTTGGGTGTCTGCCTTTGGCTCAGGTTGTGATCTTCAGGTCCTGGGATCAAGCCCCGAGTCAGGCTCCCAGCTCAGCGAAGAGTCTGCTTCTCCTTCTGCCTCTCCCCTTGTTCATGCTCTGTCTCTCTTTCTCAAATGAATAAAAAAAAATTTTTTTTTAAATAAATAAAAATCACTTTAAGCCACAACTTTGTCCATTTTTGAGCATGACAGCAACTTAAAGACAATACTATTTTACCAAGAAATGAAGACTATTTCTTCTTTTAAAAACATCAGATGGGTAAAGAATCTTTAATCTGTCTTATGATTAAAAATAGAACCTACTGGGGCATCTGGGTGGCTCAGTCGTTGAGTGTCTGCCCTTGGCTCGGGTTATGATCTTGGTGCCCAGGACTGAGCCCCGCATCAGGCTCATTGCTCCTCTGGAAGCCTGCTTCTCCCTCTCTCACTCCCCCTGCTTGTGTTCCCTCTCTAGCTGTGTTTCTCTCTGTTGGGTAAATAAACAAAATCTTAAAAAAAAAAAAAAAAAAGGAACCTATTTACTTATATATACCTAGCATATTATCTAAAACTATATATACTTTTCCTACCCAGTAATTCTGTTTTGTATCTAAAACATATAAAAAAGGTTTTTAAAATACTTCAATATTAAGAAGCCACCACCCTCTCTTGGGTCACTTCTCGTCCTCCTTCCCTTGGTCTCTGTGCTGCCCCAGCCCCCTGCCCCTCTCCCACAGGAACACCTGCATCTCCTCCCCTGCCCAGGATGTCTCCAGCTCTCCAGGCGACCTTCACGTGCTACTCTCAGAGGTGGCCCAGAGCCGCCTGGCCCCAGCTCTCACCTCCAGTCCTGCATTTCCACTTTGAAACTGATACAAAGCTATAGAGAAGGGTTAATTATTTACTGTTCTTCAAGCTCCCCATGCTTAACAATAAACGCATTTAATCTTTCCAAAGAAACTTTTCTTCCTGACTCACACACTTTAATAAATCCACCATCTCTCAGGCCAAAGGCCAAAAATCTCGGGGATCCTTGCCTCTTTTCTCTCCAGCAGTACCTTAATCTGGTATCAAGTCCTCTGGCTCTGACTCTGCAAGGCCTCCTGCGTTCAGCTTTTTCAATTTCTGGTGCTATGACCTCAAGCTGCACATCCCCAGGCTCCAGCCACCCCAGCTCATTCGATACACCTGTGCTAGATTCATTTCCTGGAAATCCAAGTCTCACATCACCTGCCTAACATCAACAAGAACACCCTTAAATGAATCCACTACTTACAAATGAAGTCCAAGGTCTATATCAGGACCAAGGCCCTGTCTGAGTGGACTCGAAGAGCCAGTTTGCTTAGCCCATCTGCTACTGGCAAGTATGTGTCCTGTACCCCTGGGACCCCTGTTTACATGCTGTGTTCCCAGCGGAGAGAAAAAGCAGAGGCTCAGAGGTCGAACAGATGTGGCTTTGTATCCTTGCTCTGCCACTTACAAACAGAATGATCTTGGGCAAGTTTTCTTTCCCTGTAGGTCTCACTACCCTCACCTGTAAAACACAGATTAAAAGCCCCTAGCTCACAGAGGTCATGCAGAAAACATGTCAAGAATACAAATGTAGTTTCAGCCACACACCTGGCTCACAGGCTGTCGTCGATCAGCCACAGCTGTGAACACTGAATGCTTTCTCATCTCTCCACCTGTGATCTGGCTGGGCCATCTCTTTCCATTTCTGTCTGATGGAACCCCATCCAACTACCCTTTGGGGGCTTAACTTTTATTCACTTGTTAGAAAATAGAGTCTTACTTCCCCATCAGTACTTCATAAACAACAGGGTAAAAATCTGTGAGGGTTTGAATGATCAACTTATTAAAAAAAAAAAAAAATCTTAAAAATAAGTCCTTGTGAGGGTGACTGGGTGATGGACACTGGGGAGGGGATGTGCTTTGGTGAGTGCGGTGAATTGTGTAACACTGATGAGTCACAGCCCTGTACCCCGGAAACAAACAATACATTGTATGTCAATAAAAAAAAAAGTCCTTAAGAGACCATCAGATTTTAAAATCTCTTACCGGATTTGTAATTGTGATGATTTCTCCTTCATTTACCGTCAGTTCGTTGTTTCCGGGCTCAGCAGCAAAATCATACATAACCCGAGCCTATGGGGAATACAGACAAACAGAGGAAGTTACAAATATAAACGTCACAGTAAAAACACCGAACAATATTTATCCTACACTTTGTAAACACGCTGGTATGAACAAACACTCATGGCTGTGGCTGTGGTTGTTCTGAAATAAAGACAGACATATTACCAGAATGATTCATCAGCCCTCTGGTGAGGGGGTGAGGGCCCCTACTCTGTTTTGGAAACAGGGAAGGTTTCTGGTAGCTGCCCATGCACTGCATTCAGAGATCAGCTCCCAAAATGTTCTCAAAACACAACCATTTCACCAACGGTGGGGGGGTGGGGGGGAGAGCGTGCCTTTTGTTTGTTTCTTTTTTTTTTTTTTAAGATTTATTTATTTGAGAGGTGGGGGGGCCAGGGGCAGAAGGAGAGACAATCTCAAGCAGATCTACCCAGAGCGCAGAGCACAATACAGGGTCAGATCTCAAGACCCTGAGATCATGACCTGAGCCCAAACCAAGAGCTGGACACCCCAACCAACCGTACCACCTAAGAGCCCCAACACCCTTTCTTTACAGAGGTAAGAAGTGGAAATAGACAGCTCATTCATTCTGGGCACACTCACTCTTAGGGACTGAAGGAACACACTGACGCACTCATGTAAAATTCACACAAGCTTAGATTACTCCCTGGCAGTGAAAATGCTCACTATTCTTTATCTAGGGCAACTGGGATGAATTTTAACAATGCAGTACCGCTAGCCAACTAACCTCAGAATTTAAGAGCTAGGGAGCAAGATATGCTTACAGTCTTCACTAGAGTACTACCCCACTCTACAGGGCTCTACACAGCGCTGTGTCCGTTGGTCAGCTCACCTAACAACTGTGATTTTCAATCTTCTCCTACAATGAAATCTTGATTCCATGGAAAACAGACTAAAGGGAAGCTCTTCTGGTTGATGGGAAGTTCAGCCTTTCCTCAAGAGGCTCATCGCTTGTGTCAACCCAGAAACATGGAACCCCAGAATACTGCAGCGCATATATTCCAAGATGACCACTGTTGTGGGCGCCGGGTGGCTCAGTCGGCTAAGCGTCTGCCTCCAGCTCGGTTCAAGTCCCACATCGGGCTTCCTGCTCAGTGCTCTGTGGAGAGTCTGTTTCTCCCTCTGGCCCTCCCTCCCCCACTCGTGCTCACTCTCTGGCAAAAATAAAATCTTTATATATAGTACTTAATATAATTTTTAATCCATTTCAAATTCTAAATAATTGTCTTTCATGGATCATCTCATAAGAGAAGGTCCATCTTACACAATGGAGATAACATGCACTGTGGAAACACAATTTATTTGAAAAGTCACTGTCCTAAATGACAAGTTCAGGTATACATACAGAGCTAGTCAGATAGGACTAGTGGAACTGCACTTACTGAACAAATATTTACTGAACACCCACCATATGGTCAGAACTGAAGGCCTTCCTGCTTACTAGAGCACCCTCCCCACACTTGCTTAATGAAGCTTGAAATCCTCAGAATAAGGAGGAAGGATTCACAGCTACTGGTAGAAGGTTAAGAAAAACAACAACAACAACAACAACAAAAACCTCCAAATACTAATTTATTTTGAATTATATCAAAAATAAGAAGATGGACTGAGGGATGAATATGCAACAAAGGAGGTGGAGTGAGATGTTTACAGAGCCTGGATGGTAGGCTGATGGTGTTCAGTGAAAATTGATTTTGCATTTTCTACATGTCTGAGGGGTTTTTTTTGTAAAAAAAAATGTTAGAAGGAAACAAATGGTCTGGTCTGTCAGTCGCAGCAGGGCATCGGCTCCTGGCCTTTCTGGACTTCGTCCTGAGAGGCTGGAAAGGGGTGAGAGGGAATGCAGGCATGGAGAACTCTGGGAGCATGACAGTTTTCCTGGGGTCAGCACATGGGGCTTTCTCCTACTGCTGCAAAAGTTGATACAATTTTGCTGGTCACGTTGTGGGTATTTTTTAAAAACCACGTCACTCAAATCTCAATTCCTCATACATCAAGCACAGATGCAGATAAACACGCGAGGAGGGTCAGTGGGCCAGGCAGGCCCCCAGGACTGCGGGCTTCCTGGGAAGGGCCTCGTGTGCACGCAAGGGCCAGATGAGCAACCTGCTGTTTGGTTATTATTCCTCAAGGATCCTAGTTAACAATTATTATACTTTCTTTTTTTTTTTAGTGCAGCTAAATCCAGCTAACAACCACTACAGAATTCCAAGGCCTCTTGTGTACCGAATGCACGACCTGATGGAACAAGTTCAAAGCTAAAACTGGAAACTCTATTCCACCTTCAAATATTACTGAACTTCAGTCATGGAAAAATGTATATGAACGTCGTAGGTTTATGTCAACATTGATTTAAGCCTTAAAAAAAATCCTAGAGATCCTTCTTAAAAATTAAAATTGAGAGAAATTTTAGAGAACAAAAATGCTAAAAAGCACATCCCCAAAGGAGCACAACATGTGAACGGAAAACAAATTTGAGCAACCATTCTTAGAAGCTTAGATAGCTTGGAAGCCTCTAGAATGGAAATCCTCGGGGCACTGTCTCCCTTTCTCTGCTTTTCTGGTCCCCCATCAGTTCTCCTATGCTTCATACAGCCTTTGAGCAAAGGTCCATTTCTTGATATTGTTGTGCCCTGTGTTGGCTACACTTTAAGAAATGACTCAAGTATTTTCAGGGGCTAAATCTCTACACAGTTCCTGGGCAGTGGGGAACAGGATACTGTATGTTGAACACATACTATCAACAGCTATCTCTTCAATGTCAATACCAAAAAGTATTACAGATGAAGGTGAAGGGAGAGTAGACAGCAATCTTAAACCAAGTTTCATTATGTAGCTACGGTAAAACAAACACCAGCGGACCCAAAGCTCTCGATGTCCCAGGCACTGGAACAGAGCTGGTATGTGCACAAGCCATCAGCCTTAACACGTATTTCCTTTTGAGAGAGGACAGAGGGGTAGCAAAGTATTCCATCTTCTTGACCACGCGGTAAACGTCTGCTCCACACACCTTCCTTCTGGAAATTCCTGCTTGACTCCAAGCCATTGGTAAGCATATAACCCAAACAGGGATTATGAGAACTCTTTCCTACAAAGTGAGACAGATGCTGGGGAGCATGGACCTTTCTCTCTGAAAATGCTGCCAGGGGCGAACCAGCTCAAGAATGGAGAAAGTTCATCTTTGTTGGAGTGGAATGGCAAAGAGAGAGAACGTCCTGCGGAGGTCACTGAGGGCCAAGCCTGAGTCTACTCTCCAGCTCTCAGACACAAGAGCCAACGGATCTCCTAAGCTAATGTGAGTTCGGATTCTATTGCACAATCAAGAGAGTCCAAGTAAAATAAACCAATGATCTCAAACCGAAGAGTTTATTAAGAAGACATTTTAAATAATGAGAAACACTGGTGCATTTCCTATTTTGCAGAACAAAACACTAGAACCTAAAATGAACAAGAGAATTAAACAGTTCAAAATGACAAAAAAAACCTGGCGGCAGAAAGTTCACGTGGGGGTCAGAGTGCAGAGGACAGGTCCTCATCCTTAAGCATCTGCTTCTCTGGTTTTACATAAATCACAATGAAATCTTGGGGAAAAGCAGTCAATCTTCAGTAATGTGGCTTGCTCACTTTAAAAACAGAGACGCTCAATTAAAAACTAAAATTAAAAACTTCAAGGGATGGAGAGATCCTTTAGTAATGTGACCCTTGAGAAGTAAAGTTCTGCATGTGTTATTTCTACATAACTAGCTCACCTTTTCAAATGCCAAATTTGTTTTTTTGGTTTTTTGTTTTTAATATTTTATTTATTTCTTTGACAGAGAGAAACACAGCTAGAGAGGAGAACACAAGCAGGGGGAGTGAGAGAGGGAGAAACAGGCTTCCCGCCAAGCAGGGAGCCTGATGTGGGGCTCGATCCCGGGTCTCCAGGATCATGACCTGAGCCAAAGGCAGTCGCTTAACCAACTGAGCCACCCAGGCGCCCTGGTTTTTGTTTTTTAGAGATTTTTTTGAACTATTCATTTGAGAGAGTGCACCCAGGTGCCTGAGCATGGGGGGTTGAGGGTCAGAGGGAGAGGGAGGAGCAGACTCCCCTCTGAGCAGGGAAGCAGTGATGTGGGACTCAAATCTAGGACTCTGGGATCATGACCTGAGCCAAAGGTAGACACTTAACCAACTGAGCCACCCAGGGGCCCCTTCAATGCCAAGCATGTTTTACTTAAGCATGCTCACTTGACTTTTTGTGAAATCGTATATAGTTAATGCCTTCCTCTATCATATTTTTACATAACTATCAAGAGCATCAGAAGAAAAAGAACTTGATAATAGACTCTCAAAACACTATTACACCCTTAATTTATGGAGATGTATTTGTCCTTATTGTAAATGATTAAGACTTAAATGCTTTTCAGTGTATAACAATCTGTGATTTCAATTCAATCCTGGGCTGTGCTTGTTCAGTTGTTAGTCTGCATCAAACAGAGAATCTTAAATGATCCTTGCAAAATTTCACCTTGTTACATTCAGCCATTGCTCCAACCTACTAAGTTTTCTGAATTATGAAGCCATCATCTAACTATATCCAACTACTGCTTATCCTTTCCTGCCCACGGTTCTCAGAGAGCCTGATATGCATGCTTCCCATAGCTTCCCCTGTGTCATTACTAAAACTGTTAATGTAGGGCAGGACTGAGGTCCCAGACTGCCACCCACGTTAAGAAACTCTTTCCCAGAGGACATGAATCAATCATCACGTTTTGGGTACGTTGCTCTTAAAACTTCCAAAGAAGGTGCAGGGGCCAAAGGCAGGCTACTCCCAAGATGGGCCATGCTAGGATGAAGATTATTCTGAGCTGAAGGTAATCGAGACCCTGCAGCTCAAGAGAAACATCTGCCCTTCCCTTAACTACAGAGAAGAATCCACGCTGGGGGTCCTTCCCAGACAGGGGTTGTTAGCACAGATAAATTTTATCCGAGTGATCCATCTGTACGGCAGGGCAAGCATCTAATTCCAAGGTTATCTGCTCTTCTCACTGCCCTGGTCTGTGCATTCCTTCCCTCTGTGGCCCCAGACCCCTGCCCCATCTCCTTAGTTCAGAACAATCTATTTGAAGGACTGCAACCACCTGCATTTTGACCTCAAACTTTCTAACTGATTAAATTCTTGTCTACTTTATCTCGTAACTCAGGCAAAAAAAAAAGAAGAAAGAAAGAAAAAAAAACTCTGTGAGAAAGCATGATGAGAACCAAACTGCCCCCTTGGGCAATAATGTCTGCCCTGAGCCAGGAGGACCCACAGGCCTGTCCCCAACAAGTGGGGCCTTCACAGCCCACCTGCACGCACCCACCCACCTTTGCCCGTTTTCCTTCTATAAACCTGGACGTGCTTTCAGCACCCTGGAGACCATCTCTTAGATGGCAGGGTGCTGTTTTCCCAGTTGGTGGTCTCAATGAAATCAATCCCTTTCTTGTTTTCACCCGGCTACACAGATGCCTCATTCTGCCTGTGTGGATTCCCTGCACGAATGTTACTGAATTTCATTTTCTCCTGTTACTCGGTCTCTCTTCCAGTCCAGTTAGAAGGACAGGAATGTCCCTAGAAAGGGACAGGGATTCTTGCGCCCGGACAGCTGGCGTAGTTGGCAGGATACTTGAACTCGATGGCCACCACGCCCCGGACACAGCTGCAGCCGGGAGATCCTGGCCCATCGGACCGGCAGCCACAGAAGGTGAGATTTCTTACCATATCAGCCTCCCGGATTCTCTACCTGCAGTTAATGGAGGGAGGCTGGGGAGAGTCCTTTTCTTACTTTCTAAACTTAGATTAGCAGGAGAAAATGTTTGTGGAACTGGCTCCTTGGGCTCAGTGACTCTGGTTACACTTGGTTGCTGATCCACTTCCCCCCAGAGATGGTCTTTGTTCTGCTTTACATCTGTTTGTCATCCGTTGCCAGTGGACATCTTGGAAACCGAAGCCGCAGGATTAGCAGGCAAGGGGCTGAGCACGTTCAAGCTGCCAGAGCACTGGCCCCAGAACAGGGTAGACGGACACTAGGTCACCTGCCAAACTCAAGAAGGTCTCCGTGTAATGAGGTGCACTCTAAGACAACACAGGGTCCCCAACCCTGCAGCACGTCCCTCCCAGGTATCCGTGTGGCTCCAGCAGACCCCAAGGCTTATGTAAAGCTGCTGCAGTTTTCCTTTCATCTTATTCCACGTCCCAAGAGCTTGGTTTTATGACCAATGGGAGGATTCTCTTTGGTCTCCACCATCCAGTGCCTGTACCGTGGTAGCCAGCTGCACAGACCGGGCATCCGAGCAGCTCTCTCCGTCCAGCTGTGCCAGCTCTCAGGGGTGACTGTCGGGACAGGTTCCAGCCCAGAGGAACTTTTATCATCTCAGCTATCATTGCTTGATTAGCGCTCAGGAGTCCCATTCCAGAAGCACCTGCCTCATGTTACAGATTAGTAGGCCTGTGTCCGGAGGCATCTCACATTCCTGTGGGACACTGGAGGACACCATCCTTCCTGCCCATGCCTTTGCTTTCTTATACTAGTTGTGGGAGTAAGCTTTTGGATCATGGGGTCCCCATCATCTATGCCCTTCTCTGGAAGCCTCTGGAATCTTTGGTTAAGCCACTAAAAGGCTGATTAAATTTGAGTTGCTATTAAGAGATCCTACTCACCAGTGGCCAGACAATGGATTTTTTAAGTTGCCTATATTAAAAAAAAGAGAGAGACAGAGCTAGCTAGCTCCCGGTTGTGTTATTAGTGTAATGGCTAGCCTCAGGGACTCCCCTGAGGAGATAAAAGAACAGAAATCAGCCTTAAGACTTAAAAATAAATGTCCACACCCAAAGTAAATTCCCCTTCTTAAAAATCCAGGCTCACTTACTTGCCTGTTTTAACTTCCCTTTCCCTACAAGATTTACAGAGATCATGCTGGCCTAATCTCTAGTCTCTAAGTACCTAGGATGCTCATGTAAAAGCTGAAAGCCAGAAAATCCATCTAGCAAAAGCACCTGAGACTAGCACTGAGGCTGGCCTAGCTCCCTCCTACTCTCCTGGGCTCTGGGATCATGTTCTGCCTGCTCTGGGCATTCCCGTACAATGCCCTCTGCAGCTGTCTCCCAGACTGCCCTGCTGGGAAAGAATTCGCATGCCCTGGACAGTAGCAGATCTTTTAAATTATAAAACCCTTTTACCTCTACTTTCAAAAGATCCTACCCAATTTAGAAGCTAATTAGATAGATTACTTGGCTATATTCACAATTTTGCCTTTTTGTATAATGGCCTAGGAAACAAGATGACCAAAATTTCTCCTAGGCCATTATACAAATGATCTGTAAAAGGCCAATGTTCAGGGAGTAATCAAAGCCAAGGGTAAATTTTGTACCGAGAAAAATGGCTTTTGTTAAAATGCTTTATACATACCTTACTAAGCCATAAATCTCTTGGTTTCCATTTTAGTTAAAATTCTCCCTGATATAAAGAACCCAATTTAGTTAAAAGTATGGGCCAATCCCTTGATATTCAGGCTATAATTCAGGTCTCTGGGGAATTTAGGAACCAGCATCTTTCTTTTACAAACCTCTACAAAACCAGAACTGCAACTCTAGAAACAAGTTGAAGCTCACTGACCTTTCCAAGCTCCAAGCCTCACCTAGTCCTCACAAAATGTCTGTACATATCATAAAAGATCAAGTTATTGGAACATGACTGTTCTATACCTTAAAAAAGTATATATTTTAAATACAAATTAATAACAATTACCCTGAAAGTCTAGAAAATAAATTTTTTTACATTCTTTCTCTATCCCTTGAAATTATAACTTTTATCATGTCTTTGTAATGTAAACACAATCTCCTGAGACTGAAGAAAAAAAAATAGAAAGAAATACTTAAAAATTGTGCCTGTAATGTTCTCTCCACAAATAATAGTAGAAACAAAATTAAGTGCGCCTGTGTGGCTCAGTCATTAAGTATCTGCCTTCGGCTCAGGTCATGATCCCAGGGTCCTGGGATCGAGTCCCACATCAGGCTCCTTGCTCAGCAGGGAGCCTGCTTCTCCCTCTCCCACTCCCCTAGCTTCTGTTCGCTCTCTTGCTGGGTCTCTCTGTCAAATAAATAAATAAAATCTTAAAAAAAAAAAGAACAAAATTAAGATTCTGTTTGTATCTTGTCTATTTCTCTGTGTGTCCATGTACGTGGTAAATAGGAGATATTTTCTCCACCTCTGGAGAGCATTGCTAAAATTAATCTGTAAAAGAGCTTTACTTGATTTCAAATCAAGCACTTGTGGGAGTGGCCATCCTAAAGCTCAGAACGATAGAAACTAACCCAAATACTTAGGAAGTTCCAGTGATCTGGGGCAATATTTGGTACTAAAACTAACTTAAGGTTCTGGTTTAATGAAAGCAGAGATGCATTTAGAGTTACCAACATTAAATATAAAATGTTCATTCTGCTTGCTTATTAAAAGTCAAATAAGTTCATGGTATCTCTGTTGCGAAATCTCCCGTAGGAAAAAAACTCAGAATAACAGCTGACTTTGTCTGATGCCTCACCAAGTTTTATGGGTAGTCTAAGCATAACTGTTAAGAACAAGTAAATTAAAAAAGATAAAAATTAAAAAAAAGGGTTGTATGTAAACTTTTAAATAGCTTCCAAAAATCTTTGGTAACCTAAAAATTTTAAAGTTCTTGCTAAGTTCACTGATTATCTAAGATCATTTCCAATAAGATAAAATAAGGAAACATTAAGTAATGAACATTATCTACTTCTGTCGTACAACACAGAACTAAGGATAAATTTGGGTCTGTTAATAATCATACTTTATGCTTTATGGAAAGACTATTATGAAAAAAACCACATTCATGTAAAATATAAATCTGCCAATCTAAAGAACTCTGGCATGACAGATCACAACTGCTTACTACCTAGTTTCCACTAAAAATCAAGGTTTCTACGCATTAAGAATTCTAACAAATATAATTAAGATGACTGAAAACAACAAGGGAAACAACTTGGTATGTGAGGAAAATGGGAAGTGTTTTGTGGTTTTTTTTTTTTAAGACTTTATTTGAGAGAGAGAGAAAGAAAGAAAAAGAGCGAGAGAGAGAGCACAAGCAGGGGGATAAGCAGAGGAAGAGGGAGCAGGCTCCCCGCTGAGCAGGGAGCCCGATATGGGGCTTGAACCCAGGGTCCTGGGATCATGATCTCAGCCGAAGGTAGATGCTTAACCCAGTGAGCCACCCAGGTGCCCCAGAGGTGCTTTTGATAGGAAAAAAAATATGAGGAATGAAAATACATTTTGTCGGGGAAAAAGAAAGTAATTTTGTTCTCAAGTGGGACTTTATTTAAAGACGGAAAATTTAGGACAAAATCTGAATGTAAAAAAGAAGCTTGTAGAACGTTCTATGGAGAAACAATCTTCAGAAAAAACTTTATGTGTGGTCAGTACTGGCTGAGATGAGGATAAAATTTAAATAAGTAAATGAGTTTTAATATCAAAAGTACCCTGGTGCAACCTTTTTTTTTCTTTGTTAAAAGTACAAAGTTCTTTTGAACAACTGGTCTTCTCTCCATAAGAAGATGCAAACAGAAGTTTTTCTTTACCTTTTAAGTTATCTGCATAAGAAACAATTACTGTTTGCCAAAATCACTTCCTATGTTATCAGCTCTTTGATTACTTAAGAAAACTGAGTCTTAACAGTAAAAGAGCTAAATTTTGCTCACCACTAAGTAACCTGTATTTGTCTCTGAAATCTGTACTGTCATTGTGGTTAAATGGATAATTATGGTTTCATAATGACTTGTGATTCTATTTAATCAAATGTCCAAACCTTTGGCTAATTTCTAAAATAAAGTCTTTTGACCACATAATCTGAGGTGTTCAAAGGGCTCACAGAATGTTACAAAGATTTTTTTTTTTGAGAAATTAATTAGATTTATTTGATATATTAAATTACATGGGAAGCAAATGAGTGATATTCAACTGTGTGGCATTGTACTTTCATAGGTATATTATTAAAATTAAGTGTCCTAAAAATTAAATGAAACTCCTAAAAAAATGACGCCCTGGTATGGTATTATCCTGATGCACACGTCACAAAAATAACCAAATTTCCCTGTCAACTGCACGGTGATGAATTCTAATCAGATCTTCAACCATGGCCATTTTTAAGTTTTTTGTCATTTACAGACAGTTAGACTTTTTTTCTCAGATGCCTCTAGAAAAGTTTCCGGCAAAAGTGCTGCATCTTCAATGAGACTCATGGGAAAAACGGAGTACAGGTATCTGGTAACCTCCAGATCCTAAAACTGTACTAGGTAAAAAATGTCCAGGATTCAAGAAGAAAAATTAAGAATGTGGAACTGAATAAGTTGAGGATGGTAACGGCACTCTATGACTTTTTGTTTGGAATACTGCTGACTTTTTAAAAATGTTTCATTTTTTCCAGATTTAAGAAAACTTTTTCTCAAACCGACATACTGTAATTTGATAAAATACACCTTTTTGAACAAATGGAAACATTGATATTTTCCCCTTATCTGAACCCTAGAGAATTCAGAAACTTCGTGAGTATTCTTTATGTTCACAGCAATCTATTTGCGTAAGTTCAGTAAGAATCTGCTCTCCTTATGACCGGACACCACTGGAAACACTGGCTGTATTACCAAAATCTGGACTGGAATATCATATTTGAGAGAGACATGCATAGACTCAGATGTGACCAGACGGCTTGAGGGAACCAACATTGACCTTATGGAGCCACTAAAGCTCCTCTGGAAACAGCAGCCAGGTACCTCGCTTACAGAGTTCCCAGCAGCCTGACTACCTAGCATAGGCCTAACTTTGACGATCCACTTGCATGAGTTTGTCCCAATTGACCTACTGTGGGGACTGAGAGACTGGTGCAATGAGATAAAACAACCTACCAGCTCAACACTTTCTAAGTAGGCTCCATGTAAAGCATGGAGCCCAACACTGGGCTTGAACTCATGACCCTGAGATCCAGATCTGAGCTGAGATCAAGAGCTGGATGCTTAACCAACTGGACCACCCAGGTGCTCCCTCCCCCACAGCTCAACTTTTAATGTGTGGAATTGCACGGAAGTTTCAGCGGAGGAACTATAGGGGCTGAGGGCAGGTCATCCCAAAATGGGCCACTGGCGTGTGATTATCTGACCTTGAAGGCAACTGAGACCCTGAGGGCTCAAGAGGAACTTCTGCCCCTCCATTAACTACCCAGAAGAATCCACACTGGGGAGGTCTTTCCCAGCAGAAGGTTTCTCTGTTGAGATAAATTTTATCTGAGTGACCCATCTGTACGCAGGGCAGCCACCTAATCACTAAACCTGCATACTTTTCATGCCTTGGGAAGTGCATTCCCATACTGAAGTCCCAGACCCCTGCCCCCTTCTCCCTAGTTCAGAAGAGCACATACCCTTCATTTTGCCTGTCACTGGAATTTCCATGTCTGTGTGGATTCCCCTGGATGCACGCTATTAAACTTGATTTTCTCTTACTAATCTAGTCTTATGCCAATTCAATTCTTAGTCCAGCTAGAAGGACCCTTGAAGGGACAGGAATTCTCCCCTACAAAGGAAATAGTCTGGGGAGCCTGGGTGGCTCAGTCTGTTGAGCATCATGATTTCCACTCCAGTTATGATCTCAGGGTCCTGAACGGAGCCCCACATTGGGCCCTACGCTTGGCGGGGAGTCTGCTTGAAGGTTCTCTCTCTCTGACCCTCCCCCTCTACTTGTGCATGTGCACATGCACACATGCTCCCTCTCCCAAATAAATCTTAAAAAAAAAAATGCTTAAGTGTTTACAAGCAATGTGCTTAATATCTATTCAAGAATATAGTCAAGATGATAAAGTTCTGTTAAAGTTTTACTTTAATAGTTGTTCTAATAAAAGATCTTCTCCCAAAAGAAGTTTTTCTACAAAGAAACTACAAAGAAACAGCCATAAAGAATGGCTGAAAAATTTTATGCAAAAATTTCAGAAATAAACTACCAGTGAAATTGTTACATTCTGTATGTTTTTTCCTAAAACGGGCTTATGTCTATTTTCTTGAAATACATGCACTTAGAGGAATTTTTTAACTAGTGATCAATTAGATGAGCAATTTGGAAACTTCCAAGACAAACAGAAATGTAAACAGAAATTCACCAAGTACAGGAATATAAATTTCCAAGATATATTTAGAATAATCTTTTTTTTTTTTTTTAAAAAAGATTTTATTTCTTTACTTGACAGAGAAACACAGCCAGAGAGGGAACACAAGCAGGGGGAGTGAGAGAGGGAAAAGCAGGCTTCCCGCCGAGCAGGGAGCCTGATGCGGGGCTCGATCCTGGGACTCCGGGATCATGACCTGAGCCAAAAGCAGTCACTTAACCAACTGAGCCACCCAGGTGCCTCTAGAATAATCTTAAATCTGAGTGTAACAAAGGGCAATTATACAATCACAAGAGGAAGAGAAAAGTTCAGAAGAGCCATCGTAAATAAATCACACTGTACCATTCGCCTCCACGTTCCTTCTCGGCCCTGTATCCCATAATGGAGAATAGCTCTGGAAAGCACTGGGACCAAGGCAATCCTTGGAAGCAAAGCAAACTGCTAGAGACTGGGATGATTTTTTAGAGACTTTCTACCCAAACTCACCCAGATCAAAGTTTCTTTATGTCCTGTGTGTAAGAACAGTTGCACAAAGGTATTTTAACAGTTATTTCGTTAGGGGGCGGCACACTGTCCGTATCGCAGACAACAATCACAGGCCCAAGTAACATGACAGAACAGATGACACCTCTGACGCCCCCATGTGACTGCCCGTCTGGCCCGCGGCTTCCTTCATAACTGCACATACACATGAAAACTTAACTGGATTTTTTTATTTTTAAGGCCATATCAAAATGGCTTTATCATACTAAACACTTTGATGTAGGTGCTTCAAGTCGGGGTCTGTTATCCTTTTTCTGTAAAGGGCACGACCCTGAACATTTTAAGTTTTGCAAGCAATAGGGTCTGTCTGCAGCCCCAGGGCAAAAGCCACCAGACGCAGTATGCAAATGAGAGTGGCTGCATGCCAATATTTACAAACGCGTGGCAGGCCAGATCCCTGGGCCACAATCCGCTGATCCTGTAACATGACCGGGAACAAAGTTATTATAAAAAATCATTAACGTATATTGCACAACATATAAAGGAAAGAACTCTCTACTTCATATCACAAAAGGGTTACTCCTTCTAATATAGACAGCTTCTAGAACTTAAGGAAAAGACCAGCAACCCAGAAAGCTGGGCAGAAGAACAAATAGTTCATAGAAAAATATAAATGGTACTTAAACATATGAAAAAGAAAAAGTTTAATTTCACGCATAAAGACAAATTAATGTGGAAGACGTAGCCAGGTTTCCATCAGGGACTGTACAATTTGAACTATTACCAGCTATGGATACAAAAGAGAGTAATGGTTCTCTGTAGCTTCACAGAGAGAATAAATTACCGAACTTTCGGATTTACTGCCAAGCCAGGGAGGGAGAAATGCTAGCTCAATATAGTTTTAAAGATAAACTGACCCTTTGACTCAGAAATCTCATTTGGGGACTCTGCTCTCTAGACACACCTCTGTGGACCAGGGTATTTATGACAGACAGAGCTGTGCTCGACCCTGGTGTGCAGTCGCAGGGACTGCTCCGACGAGCCTCGGCCTGTCACCACGGGGGAGGATCATGCAGCACCGAAAGAATGAGAACAGTTTCCATGCGCTGGTGTCAAATGAGAACAGCACTGAGCGAGGACACAAGAGGCGGAATGGAGCCTACAGAGTATGACTGCTTTTCCTAGGTAGAAGGATAATTATATTTGTCAATACTTCCACCAAAAAGCACTAGAGGAGAAATAACTTATTTTAGAACTGGTGACCTATAGAGATGGGAGAGGTAAGGAGTGCATTTCTCAGTGTTTTTCTTTTCCCATCATTTCCATCTTAACTGTGTACATGTACCACCTGCCCAAGAATTCCAGATTAGAACGGGGGGAGGGAGACACCATTTACAATAGTAGCAGAACACAGAAAACGGATCTAGAAAGAGCTTTACAATGTTCCTAAAAGACACAGACAACCGGAAAAACTGGGGAGTACGGCCGATTATTTGCAAAAGCGGCCACAATGACCCCTCCTCTCCCTGTACAGACAGCACCTCTGGCGCGGGACGTGGCTCCTCCTCCAGTGTGTGAGGAAGTGAAGGCGATCTTCCCACCTCCCTCTTAAGTCTGGTCTTGTTCGTGTGCTTGCCTTGGCCACCAGAGTGTAGCAGAGGTGACAGGAAAAGGCATGACAAGCACCTGCACGTGGAGCCTTGCCCACTGTGGAGTCCCCTGCCCCAGCTGGCCTCTGCAGATGAGGCTAGCCCACCCAGCGGCCCCAGGGGAGAGGCCAGCGTTGTGGGGCGGGCGGCCACTCAGAGCTTACCCAGTCTCCGCGGGACTCACCTGGCGCCTACCCACAGAGCTAAAGAAAAAATTCTGTTGTTTTTGGGGGGATATTTTCTTATGCAACAAAAATTTAACTCATACAAAGAACTTTCCCATGTGTTTAGATGGGAAGCCCCAGGATTAGCAAGATAGCAACTCTTTGCTATGGATTTTAATAAAAATATGAACAGATTTTTCCCGCCTAAAACAGAACTGATCCTAAAATTTGATATAAATACACAAGAATAGCAAAAACAAAAAACAAAACCCAAAGTTCACCGAAAAACCAAGCAGAAACCAGATAAAGTAGAAAGTCCACAACCAGTCCGAAAGACCTGTGTAATAGAGGTACACAGTAGTACAACGACGTACTATGACAACATCATACTGTCACACGACAACGAGCAGATCTCTGGGAAAAAACCAAAGCGAATCCCTCGTGCCTTATTCCAATATAAATTACAAGACGGACCAAATATTTACATGGAAGGAAGGGAGGGAGGAATCACACAGCAAGTACCCAGATTACAATTTTCAAAGAGCATTTTTCATTAAAGCGAATCAGATTTATATCAAGAAATGGCTGATTTCAGGTTTCAGAGAAAACAAGTAAGAACAACGCCCACACGCAACATACAAAGATGGGCCTGGAACATCTTTTCCTACCCGCTATCAAAGACACCAGCAAAACCTACTGGGACTGAATCAAAAGGACACAGGCTCCAACTTGCAAAGGAGCTTGCTGTCCAAATAAGAGATGATATGAGCAACAATAAGGACAAGGACCACAATAGCCTGAAACATCAAATATATTTACATCTGTGGGTTCAAAATGATAAATTGGCCACCAGTTTGGGATATAGGTAACCAATGCATTTCGAAAACTGGTAAATACAGTTGAAAAAAAATCAGGCAGTTATCCTGCCCCTCCTTTATAAACTGTAGCACTAATTAATCAAAGTAACAGATAAGAAGTTTCTCTCTGTAAAAACAATCTAGCTAATGCAAAATGGTGCAGCCACTGTGGAAATCAATATGGAGATTTCTTTCTGTAGGGGTAGGCAGAATGTCTTACTATATTACCCAATAATTCTACTTTTGGGTATTTATCCAAAAGAATTGAAATCTGGATCTCAAAGAGATATCAGCACTCCCATATTCACTGTAGCATTAGTCATAACAGCCAAAGCAAAGAAACAACCTAAATGTCCTTTGACAGATGAATGGGTAAGGAAAATGTGATATACATACATATATGATGGAGTACTATTCAGCTTTCAAAAAGAAGGAAATTCTGCAACATGCATAAATGTGGATGAAACTTGACAGCTAATAAATGAAATAAATGAAAAAGGAATAATATAACTAGAAAATCATTTTCAATCCCTAATAATTTAGTACATCTAAGCATAATGCCTCCAAAAGACAGCCAGAAATGATTTGCCTTCTAATGGAATACAATGCCAGTTATGAAATATACTTGAAAAAAGAATTTGTGTCTTCCTGCCACTCTAGATCCTCATACCAATTTATAGGAAATAAACAGGAATATATTCAACGATGCAATGAGGATGCAGTAAGGAAGTCCAAATGTAGGAAGTTACAGAACCCATTTTCTCTAACAAATAAAGACAAAAACAAGTCTGTTGGGGAAAGGGGTGGAATGGGGGAACCCACAAATTAAGAGATTTTAGAGATTAATCCCGGCTGCCATACACACAGACTTTATTTAGATTCTGAGTCCAACAAAAGGCAAAAAAGGTTATGATATGGCAACTGAAAATCTGAATACTTAAGAGCTATGTGATATTTAGAAGTATTCAATTTTTAGGTATCAAAATGGTATTGTGGTTGTATTTTTATTTATTTTTAATATATCATTTTTTTAGAAGATTTATTGGAGAGGAAGACAGTGTGGGGCGCATGCGCACAGAGAGGTGGGGGAGAAACTTGAGCAGACTCCGCTCTGAGCCAGGAGCCAGACAGGGGGCTCAATCTCACAACCCTGAGATCACGACCTTAGTGGAAACCGAGTCTGAGGCCTAACGGACTGTGCCACCCAGGTGCCCTTGTGGTTACTTTAAAGGACTACCCATCTTTAGAAACAGACACTAAAATATTTACGGATGAAGTGATAAAAGATCTGGCATTTCTTCAGAAATTATGTAAGAGCAGGGAAATGGAGGGACCAAACAAGATGAGCCGACAGTTGTTGAAGCTGGGTAATGGGTGCTTGAAGCCATCACACTATATTCTGTTTTTGATTATGTTAGACATTCTCCATAACAGAAAAGGCTTTTTAGGAAATTATAAAAAGTGCCAAAGGAAATTTTAGGAGAATTTGAAAAATAGAGGACTTCAAATGTGAAACAGAATCTTTAAGTCCTTAAAAAGGAGGGAGAGAGAAATTTCTCTTCACCCAAACAAAACATGCCTGGCAAAACCAATATAAATAAGATTTCTAAAAAAATGACAAATAGGAGAAAATATTTGCAATTCGTACACAGACTAAGGGTAGTTTCCCTACTCTACAGAGCATACCTACAAATCAGTAAAAAAACCAAAGGATGGCTCTAAAAGATATAAAACCTCACTTACAAAACTAAACAAATATTATTTTTCACCTATCAGCATAGCAGGGAAGTAAAAATGAAATTCCTAACCTAACAACACGTTGATGAAGGCGTAGGTTCAGGGAAATAGGTTATTCCTACAGCGCTGCTGGAAGGGAGACACAGTTCTGGTCATGTCTACCCAAACTACAAACACACACATTCTCTTACTCAGAAAATCCACCGCTAGGAATTTATCCTCCAGGCATACAGGACTGCAGAGTGGCGTGCATACAAGTACTCACCGTTTACAACTGCAAGTGCCCAGGCAGAGCCAAACCCAACACCGCACTCAGCAGGAAAGAACTAGGGCTCGCTGATTTTTCAGAGGTGCAATTATCTCTAAGGAACGTGTTAGATACGAAAATAAGGCAAGGTACATCATCATTTGTGTGAGAAGCAGGGAAATGTCTGCTTGTATCTGCATGAAATATCTCTGTAGGATAGAAAAGAAACTGGTAACAGCCCCCAAGGAGAGAAGCCAGCCCGCTGGGGGAGGGGACAGACAGGAGAGGAATTTCCAGCCCCCTCCGCTGGGCACCCTCTTAGAGGTTTTCGTTTGTGTGTAATTAACATAAACCTTTTGCCTGGGGCACTGTTTTGTACCTCCTCCTAGGAAGCTCAGAATGCTGCTAAAATAGGAAGGTCTATGAGGGAGTTTCCTTGGTTGTAACAAAGCCCAAAAGGCTCCAAAGTGTAACTTACAAAAGGACTGGGAGGCCGACAGAGTTTGTAGGAAAGGCTACATCTTCCTCCAGCTCTCATTCTGAGTACTCTGACTTTCGTTGCACAAACATATATAAAATACATTT
This sequence comes from Spilogale gracilis, assembly GCA_004023965.1. Lineage (NCBI taxonomy): Eukaryota > Metazoa > Chordata > Mammalia > Carnivora > Mephitidae > Spilogale > Spilogale gracilis. The sequence goes on along the minus strand of PITA01000418.1, from coordinate 254,500 downwards.
TACAAAGCAATACAATGAAGTTTAAAAAAGGAAAAGTCCAAAAATGTTCTCCTTCTCCTGCAAAGGGCACAAAGTGCTAACAGATTTGAAAGTAGCCTTCGAAAACTTCATGCATTTGGCTCACGTATTTGCACACGTGAACACCAATTAGAATCCGGGTACCTATGATCCTCTACGTTCCTTGTCTTATTCACTCTTGCGACTGTTCGCCTGTCCCTATCGGCACATCGACCTTGTTCTCTGTGGCAGCTGCAAGGTTACTAACCCATTCCGCAACCTCCAGGGCAAGGGCCAGGTAAACTTACTTAGCTGTGGTGAGGAAGATAACTGTACCCCCACCCTAAATTAAAACAATTTTATTGTTTTTCTTGATTGTCAAAGGTCACGTGACTTGTAACAAAAAAAAGGGACAGAAAAGTGTAAAAAGAAAACAGTACCCCAAATCCCAAAGATAACTGGCTAAAAACTGACCCTCCCAGTAACAGGGTCTGCCCCCCACCCCTGGCTCCCCCCAGGGAAATGTAATCACTGGCCACATGGTGATGATGTGCGGGCTTTGGAGCCAGACCACGCAGGGTCAGGTCAACTCCCTACTCTACCACTTCAACAGCTTTCTAAACTTGGCCAAATTCCTTCAAGTCTGTCTCAAATTCCTCCAGAGTAAGATAAGGATAACAGCATGTGCCTCGTGACACAAATGATAAATGAAGTCATAAATGCCACATGCTTAGAATGGTGACCGGCACCAAGGGCCAGTTATCATCAATGTAAATGTCAGTTATCGTGACCTTTGGGTTTTCTGAACATTATACACACATTCTGTATTGGGCTAAAGCTTGTTGCATAACTGTGTCCTCTTTCCAGCCCACCAACGGGTCTGAACCAGCCTCGGGGTTCAAGACAAAGAGTTGAGTACTGGGTTACTTATTCCCACAAAAGGTGCTTCTGTGATTGTTACGTCACCATGTCTTGTGAGGATCAGCCCCACGACCCGGCAGGTCAACTATCCGCTTCAGACAGCCCTCAGCCTGCGTCTATGCAGTACTGTATGTAGGCAGGGATATCCCGGCAATGCTGAGGATGGTCAGCCCGATCACTTGCAAAAATAATAGAATAATGAACATTTAATAAGAAAACCAATTCTAAGCTAAACTGGCAAAAGTCAACTGTTTCTCTGTAAATAATAACTTGACAAAAAATACAACTGGGAGGATATTCCCAAGAGCCACAAAAACCAAACTACAAAGAATAAGTGATAACCACAGGAATGAAGAACCTTAATGAAGAAAGTCACCTCAATAAATCACATCATGTTCCTGAGAATAAAGGAATAGCACCGTAAAGATGTCAGTCTATAAATATACTGTAGTTTCATCCAAAATCCTGAGGGGATATTTTGGAAGAAATTACAAATAAACTCATCCCAGACATACTGTGATCACTTTCAAAAGGGCACCTGAAACATTCCATGACTACAGACATACCAAATGACAACACCTTATTTTCAGCACTTTAAAGTCACAAACAAAAATCAAGGACCATGTTAAAATCTTTCAACATTTCATCTGGCTCTTTAATACAAACCCAGCATAGTTTCCAAAATGGCACAAAGTACCTTGAAATATTTATTTTCCCCACGAGAGTGAAAACTTAGCTCAGTTTAAACGGTAAAATAAATCCCTGTTTCAGCTGTTAGCCCCTTCCAACCAGTGCTAATGACCTTGGTGGGCACGTACTACTGAGCCCTTTAATGTACTGGTTACTTTGCACTAAGCAGTCCAACAAGCCCACTTGGGGAAAAAAAATACATTATCTCATAAGAGAAACAGTCATCACAAAGAAATCTGTCAAAATACTGAATGATATTTAGTGCCGTAAGGTCCTCACGTGAACTGCAATTTCCCCTAAAGTCAGTATTTCCTAAGCAAGGCAAAGATTCTCTGCGGGCTCGCTGGCACGCCGGGGAAAGGCACAGGAAAGGAGATCTGAGCTAACATGCAGTCTTCACTAAGACCTCCCAGGAAACCTCGCAGATAAACCGGGAGATACTGAATCTATGCAAGGTGGCAAAAATAATGATGTGCCCTAGAACTCCAGCATCATTCTCCTGGTGTAACCTGAATCCACGGAGGGCCTTAGAAGGATTAAACTTATTAAAAGCAAAATGCAAGAAGCTATAGTACAGACCAAATAAAATATAGAAGAAAAAGACCAGTACATTAAATGAGAAAGTCATACATATTTCAGTAGCTGAAATAACAAAATTAATCAAAATCACAGGAGAAGGCCATAATGGAAATAACCAGTATCAGACTTTCTGTCTTGCCATACTCAGCTAGAAAACTGGACAAAACACGGGAAACAACAGTTTCCAGATATTGAGCAACAGGGCAGCAGAGGACACTGAACTGTGCGAGAAGGGAAGCCTTCTGAGGTTAAACCCCAGGAAGCCTCCAGCTTTCTGACCCAAACACTAGATAAGAGTCCAAGCAGAGAACCCCAAGCAGAAAGCACAGGTCCTGCGAAGGTGAAGAGACACCGAGACCACAGTTCCAGGAGGCTCAGCAACTGAGGACAGACTCTCAAAGCAGCGACTGGGAGAAAAAGCTCCAGAAAGCTGCACAGACGGCTCCTGCAGCCAGCTGATGAATACTTACTAAGCGGCACACAGCAGGGCCAAAACCTCTTTAAGACCAAGCACACAACTGCAGGAGAGCTGTGGGCTGAGAGAATGCCCGGAGGTCAGGCAAAGCTGGGAGCTGCGATGAGCCAGAGCAGAAAATCTCCACTGAAGGGCCCCAGAGCATTCATGGTAGAGACCCCAACAGGGCTAGAGGAGGACTAAAGGCACCTTAGGATAAGGTTACTCTGGACAGCCCCCCAACAAAACTGGAAGAACTGGACTGATTCACAGGTAACTTAAGTGCTTACCGGACACACCTGAGCACCTTTAATGGGAGGACACAAAATCCAGACGCTCAGCAACGTCCACCATCCAGTACAAAATTAATAGACAAGCCAAGAAAGAGAAAAATGTGATCCAGGACAAAAACATCAATCACTAGAAACACACTAGGAAATGACAGACATAATAAAATGGGCAGACACTTTAGAACAGCTACTATAAATATGTTCAAGGACTTAAAGGAGCATATGATTACAATTGAGAAAAATGGCTGTTATAAAAAAGATCCACATGGAATGACTACAGGTGTAAAATGCAATTTCTGAAATTAAAAAATTTACTGGGTAGGCTCAACAGACAACTAGACATTCCAGGAGAAAAGATCAGTGAACCTGAAGAAACAGCAACAGAAAGAAAAGAGGCTCTGGAATATGGGCAGGGTCTTCATGGCCTGTGAGACAGCCCCCCCCACAGTCTAACACACATGTGAACGGAACCCCAAAGGGGCAGGGAGGTAGTATGGAAAAGAAGTAATGGCAAAAAACTTTCCAGTTTGATGAAAACGATAACCTGCAAATTCAAGAACCTGAGTAATTCACACACACACACACACACACACACACACACACACAAACCACACAGACATTATAATCAAATCATAGAACATCAGCAATAAAGAGGAAAATCCTAAAAGCAACCACAAGAAAAAAAGATACATGACCTACAAAGGGACAGAGAGCAACCGAAGACTTTGCACCAGAAACAACACGAGTCAACATTCATCTTTCAAGCGCTGAAAAATAACAAAGACAATCAACCTAGAATTCTGTATACAGAACATCCTTCAGAAATTACTGGTGAAATACAGCCCTTCTCAGACAAACAGAAGCTGAGAGAATTTATCCCTACAAATGGACATTGCTAGAAAGGTCAAGGGAAGCTCCTTCACCGTAGGAGTTACACTGGATAGAAACCTGAATGCACACGTGCTCGCACACACACGTGCACACACACACCGCCATCAGAAATAGTAAATGTGTGGGTCTTGTAAAAAAATTTTTCATTGTTTACTTTCCCTAAAAGATAAATGACTTTTAGAAGATGACTTTTATTAAGATTTATTTACTTCTTTTAGAGACAGAGAGGCAGAGGGAGGGAATGCCCAGAATCCCCGGAGCGCGGAGTCCCCAGCAGCCTGATCCCAGAACCACGGGGGCACAACCTGAGCCAAAACCAAGAGCTGGGTGCTTACCCGGCAGAGCCACCCAGAGATGCGTGAATTTTAAAGCAAGAACAACGACAGCGTGTTGGGGGGTTTGTAAGATCGAGAAATACGTACCAGCCCAAGAGACAAAGGACAGGAGGGAGATGTGGGAGCACGTGGGGACGGCATTCCGGTGTGTGACGCAGAAGGTGGAGTCAGAGTGGGACTACTGCCAGCCTGAGAGCAATCGGAGGAAGAAACGGGGGGAAAAAAAAGGGGAAAAGAAACATATATGAATAAATAACGAATAAGCCAACGATAAAAAGGAATCATACTACTAAATAAGCTTTAAAGGAAAGGAAAAGAAATAATGGAAACAAAAGACAGATGCGGCAAATGAAGAAACGGCAAGATGGCACATGTGAACCAAAGCCAATGATCACACCAGATTTTAGTCCGAACACTTGGATTATGAGACACTGTCGACTCGATGACAGAGCAAGACCCCAACCACATGCGGTCTACAGACAGAACTGTACTTGAAGTCAACGGAACAGAAGACCGAGGAGGAAGGGAACGAAGCTGCAAACAGAGGCCCACGCTGCTGTGGGGCCCCAGCTCGCGTCAGGAGGCAGGCGAGGGGGGCAGAAGGACATGGGTGCAGACGGCCTGCCAGGACGGACTCCCTCTGCCAGCCGGCTGGGAGGCCACATCAGACACACGCCCGAGGCCACCATGGCTGGGATCCCCGCAGGCCTGGTGGGCCGGAGGCGGGCTGTGTGCGGTAACAGCAGGCAGGCAGGGGTCACTGCAGAACAGCTGCGTTGGACACGGGTAAAGTGAGGAGGGAGGAGGGAGGAGGGACGCCAGGGCCCCTTTTCTCTGAAGATAGGTCCTGCAAAAAGGCCAATTTGACAAGACCTACTTCAGAATGTCATAATAAGTAGGGGACAAGCCTCAGCTTCGCAGAAGCTGGAATACCAGGTCCTGATCCACCCTTCCACCTTTCGTGACTCTGACACGGAGCAGAACATGGGAAGCAGCAACGGGCAGCCCAGGACAGTGCTCCTGAGAGGGGAGACGAGGTGAGCCCAAGATCGGCCACGGGGAATGCGGGACATGTGGCGGGAAGGGAGCCCAGGCAAAGCCTGTCATCTCTCTGCACTGAAGACTCCAAGATGGGGGCCGGGGGTGGGGGAACGAGTGGAAAGAGATACACAGAGACTGTGTGCTGCAGATCTGCAAAGGTGCCCCTCCTCTGAATCACCAACTAAGCAGTGGTCAGCAAGCGCACCGAGAACCCCGCCCAGCCAGGGAACAGCCATAGAAGCACCCCAGAAGCAGCAGGGCAGAACCATCTCCAAAGTTTGCCCAGGGCTGGAAACAGCCAGGGTTCCCACCCGCCACAGTGGAATAAAGCTTGCAATACAAGACACTAGATCATTATTCTGATAGGTTTCCCCTCCGTGGTGGGGAGAAAACCCCCCGAACAGCTGTTCTCATCCCAGCCTGCAAAACTTAAAGCATTGAAAGGATAGAACTGTTTGCAAATAACTTCACTGTGTTCCAGACAACAGCTCAAGAAAGGTCTGAAAAATAGACAGCTATCTAGCACCCACAACAGTAAAATTCTTTAAGTCTGGCATCCAATCAAAAATTACCAAGCAGGGGGGCCTGGGTGGCTCAGTTGGTTAAGAGACTGCCTTCAGCTCAGGTCATGATCTCCAAGACCTGGGATCGAGCCCCACATCGGGCTCCCTGCTCAGCGGGAAGCCTGCTTCTCCCTCTCTCACCCCTCCTGCTTGTGTTCCCTCTCTGGCTGTATTTCTGTCAAATAAATAAAATCTTAAAAAACAAAAAATTACCAAGCAGGTAACTAGCCCCCAATGAGGAGAGGAAATTGATGGAAACTAACCCAGAAGTGTCAACTAATTCCATCATCTATGACTTGGTTAACATCAACCATTAAATCAGTTATTGTAACTGACAAACATTAAAAGTTAAACATTAATTTTAAATTATCTGAATACTGGTAAAGCAATTATTCACAACAGCCAAACGACGGGGCAACCCAAGTGTCCATCGACAGTGTGTAACAAAGCACAGAAAGGAGTGACACTCTGAGACACGGATGGACTCAGAAAACGTCGTGCCCAGTCAAGGAAGCCGGGTACCAAAGGACAAAGAGCGCGGGACTCAACTTCCATGAGGCACCTCGAGTAGGACATTCAGAGAGACGGAAAAGAGAACAGGCAACCACAGGCTGGGAGGGGAGATGCGGAGTTACTGTTTAGTTACTGAGGCCACTGGGTGCTAAAACACAGTCAGGGCCAGGGCTAGCACTGCTGGGACTTGAAAAGTCAGAGGAACAAAGACAGGCTCTCAGAGAGGTCAGCGGAAGCCTTAAAGCAGAGTAAAATACTTCCAGTACAGTTCCCCAACAGTGTAAAGCAGAGAGGGTAAGCCTCACTATCAATGTTTGCTTTAGGGCATTTGTGGGAGCTACTTGTAAGGACCCGGCCTGGGCTCCAACTTCAAAAGACAAAAGACAAAGAAAGAAAGGAAGAATTTAGGAAAGGCCAGGAGAAACTCCCTTGGAGGACTTCTGGGTGGCTCAGTCGGCTGAGTGACTCTTGATTTTGGCTCAGGTCCTGATGTCAGGGTCCTGGGATCAAGCCCGGAGTAGCTCTGTGCTCAGTGAGGAGCCCGCTTGGGAGTCTCTCTCTCTTTCTGCCCCTCCCTCCCTCTCAAATACTTTTTTTTTTTTTAAGATTTATTTATTTGACAGAGAGCAGAAGCAGAGGGAGAGGGGAGGCAGACTCTCCAGTGAGCAGGGAGCTAGACATGGGACTCGATCCCAGGGCAACAGCCGGGATCTTAACCCGAGCCAAAGGCAGATGCTTGATCTCAGACCGACTGAGCCACCCAGGTGCCCCAAAAAATAAAATCTTAAAAAAAGAAAAAAAAGGGATTCTCTCAGGGAACTACAGTGATCATCTGCACCTGACCCGCAGACCCACGGGGACAATGCTCCCCAAGTTCCACTTTCTAGCCCCTCTCCTATCTTCCATCATCCTCAGTCATCTCCAACCATTCCTCTGACCAATGTTTCTCTTAATCGAAGAAATTACAATTTTAAGAAGCAGCCTGTGTTCACGGCATCTGCTTCACCTGCTCCTCACTCCTCAAGCCTCGGGAGGCAAGCTTTGCCATCTGGTGCCCCTGGCACGGCTCTAGCCGAGTACACTAGCCACCTTTCCACAGCTAACCCCCTCCCCCCCGCCCCCGGCCCTCCTCTCTGCTGGCCTCCTGGCCGCACCTTACTCTGCTCCCTACTCTTTCCTTCCTGAAACCTTCTCCTCCCCCTGGCTTTGCGCATGTGCCACGATTTCCTCCGTTTCTGCCACCTGTCCTCTCTCAGGCTCCCCGTGGAGCCAAGCCACCCAAGCCACCCATAAATGTGTGTGCTCCTGTGTCCCCGTGCTCTCCTTACCCTATACCCTCTCGGACAACCTCATCTGCCATCCTTTTACTGATGAACCCCAAACCTGTACAGAACTTCCCTCTTTCTTTACCTAAGTCCCATTCCTCTCTCAGGCCCCAGCTTGGACTCCATGTAGGGGAAGCACCCTAAGGTCTCTGAGATCCGGCACGTGCCTGTCCTGGGGACTGCCGCTGGGCCTACGCGAACCCCATCGCTGTGTTCACACCACACTATTCCTGCTTGTTAACTTACCCACACTCTCTACTACATGTTAAGTTCCCTCTCTGTCTTGTTCGGTACGGCACCTGAGAGCAGTCATGAATTAGTAACCCATTCACCACACAGCACAGCAGCTACCTCCTAACAGGGGTTTAGATGTTTGAGCTAATGAACTCTTTGTCATTTCCAAATAAATCCAACTGCCCTATTTCAGTGATGAAATTATGCAAGGGCACTTTTCTTGAGATGAAAGACTTCATCAGTCCAGGTTTACTGACTTAGCTCATAGAACCAAAAACCAATACCTGAACAGGCAATCACAAGTCTCTCAAGTATATAAACTAAACCTTATGTTGCAAACTGTTAATCATTTCTTAATGACTTTCCTAAATGTCTGCCACATTTTGGTGAAGAATTCCCCCAATATCACAGTTTTTCCAACTGAATGCCATCAGAGGCAAGTCTCCTGGGAGGCAGGGGAATCGCTGGAGCTGACGGCAGGCAACCAGACTGAAGCTAGACAGTGGATATGCGTGCATGCAGTCATCAAAGGTCGCAGGCGGTCACCACTGCCCGGCTCCGCTCAGGTAGCTACAGCGGTGAAAAGCGTAAGATCGCGTCCACCCTCCGTCGGAGCCTTATACAGGAAGAGAGCAACGCCAGCTGCCGCGGAGTACAAGGAGAGAAACTGGATGATGGGATCAAGTCATGGGCTGGTGGAAGGCCACTTTAAGGTGTCCAGGAAGGTCACTTTGAGAATGAAACAATGGGGGAGCGGGCTTGTGAGGAACCAGGATGGAGGAGGACTTAAAGGCAGAAGCTCCAGTAAAGTGCTATTCCTGCCAAGTGGAAACACACCAGAGGTCAAATAATACAAAGGTACACTTACAAAACAGTTTTATAGCATGACTTCCCTGAGGTTTCCATAGAAAAAAACAAAAAACAAAAAAACCCCAAAAAATCCACTAGCATTCCAGAGGAAAAAGGGGATACTCTATATATAACCTATGAATAAAACATACTGATGAGTAGTTTACAGGAATCAAGCACGACTAGACCAGCGCGGAAGATGTAGCTACACCCCACCATTCCCCTGCTCCTGGGCCCGGGGCAGAGATTATTAATCTCCCAGCAGAGTTTGTGTGTAGCCTCTGTCCTCAGCAATGCCTTCCCCGCAGCTCCTACTTGCTCTATCTTGAAAGCTCATTAAAATGGATGGAATTTTTAAAAAATCTATTTTTCACAGTCCTTCCTTGGTAAGTATGACATATTTTCCTGGTTTCAAAAAGATTACCCTGCAAGTATAACTCACTAAAAAAGGTCTTTTCTTAGGGTGCCTGGGTGGCTCAGTGGATAAGTCTCTGCCTTCAACTCAGGCCATGATCACAGAGCCCCAGGATCGAGCCCCGCATCTGGCATGCCTGCTTGGCAGGAAGCCTGCTTCCCCTTCTCTCACTCTTGCTGCTTGTGTTCCCTTGCTGGCTGTTTCTCTCTGTCAAATAAATAAAATCTTTAAAAAAAAAAAAAAAAGAAAGAAAAGAAACGGTCTTTTCTTAATGACGCTGGGTCCTCATCCTAACCACAATTCTTGTATAAAGTAAAAGACACTGAATACTGAGTTTCCAGGCCTCAGCTTTCGAACATGAAAAACAACAGGGTTGGACTAGATGACCTGCGAGTCCCTCCAGGTCTGTTTGAAGAATTTAAGTTAAATATTTTACCCTGGCAGGTTTCATGTGTCCATGCCGACCATGCGGGGGTCCAGATCGGCAACAGCTACTGGGGGCTCTGTTCCCTGGAACACGGCGTCCAGCCCAATGGTCAGACGCCAAGTGACAAGCCCACTGAGGGAGGAGAGGTCGCCTTCGACACTGTCTTCCTGAGACGGGGGCTGCATCTGTAGACCTGGAACCACGTCATCGGTGAAATTCGCACTGGCGCCCACGGCCTGGTCTTCCGCCCCGCGCAGCTCATCACAGGCAAGGAAGATGCTGCCGATAACTACACCCGAGGGCGCTACACCATCGGTAAGGAGATCATTCCCCTTGTCTTGGAAACTGGCCCACTGTGCACTGGTTTTCGGGGCTTCTTAGTTTTCCACCTCTGGAGGGGGAACTGGCTCCAGGTTCACCTCCCTGCTGATGGAAGGTCTCTGTCCAATACGGCCAGACATCCATGCCGGAGTTCTCCATTTACCCACCCCCCACCCCGGTTTCCAGAGCTGTAGCTGCACCCTACAACTCCATCCTCATGATCCACACGACCCTGGAGTGTGCTATGTCTTCAGGGTGGACAAGACCATCCATGACATGGGGTAGAAACTTCCACACTGAACGCTGAACCTACACTAACCTGAATAGGCTGAAAGGTCAAATTGTGTCCTCCATCACGGCTTCCCTCAGAGTCGATGGAGCCCAGAATTCCCGCATTCCCTTCCCTCTGGCCACATAGGCCCCTGTCGTCGCTGTTGCGAAAGCCTCCCACAAATAGCTTTCTTTTTTTTTTTTTTAAAGATTTTATTTATTTATTTGACAGAGAGAAACACAAGCAGGGGAGTGAGAGAAGGAGAAGCAGGTTTCCCGCCAAGCAGGGAGCCCGATGTGGGGCTCGATCCTGGGTCTCCGGGATCATGACCTGAGCCGAAGGCAGCTGCCCAAGCAACTGAGCCACCCAGGCTTTCTGTAGCGCCGCTCACTAGTGCACGCTCAGAACCAGCCGACTGGAGGTTGAAACGGGACCCTCCGCGTGGCAAACACCCGGCCTGCTCCCTGCAGTCCTGGGACAGTGTGGTTCCCAAGGATGTCACTGTGGTCACTGCCACTGTCAAGACCAAGCGCACCATTCAGTTTGTAGACTCGGGCCTGGCTGGCTTCAAAGGTGGTGTGAATTACCAGCCTCCCACTGGGGTACCTGGTGGAGACCCAGAGAAAGTAGAGCGAGCTGTGAGCACGCTGAGCACGGCCATCGCTGAGGTTGGCTCGCCTGGATCATACGGTTCACCTGATACACGCCACGCGTGCCTCTGTTCACTGGTATGTGGGGGAGGGCATGGAGGCCCTTGAGAAGGACTGGGAGGGGGCTGGTGTGCATTCTGCTGTAGGGGAGGGTGAAGAAGGAGAGTACTGAGTTCTGGTCGGTGCTCTCAAGTTAATCTGCTTGTGGCAGCATTTCTCATCTACAATTACCGACCCGTGCTTTAAAACACAATACTGTTACTGACCCAAGCTGTCCATTACTCTGGTAGGTTTGAAGAAAGTATCCCCTGCCTCAAATGAAAAAAAAAAAATTTATATTAAAGTATTTGAAGAACACTACTACACTTAAGTGAAATATACAGATCTTTAACATTAAACTACTCCAGGTGACGCTTTTCCTTCAACGTCAAGACACATGCAAGTGGGTTACCCGAGGAACGTGGCTGTCCACCCCAAACCGCTGCTTGGGTGAAGAGCAGTACTCTGAACCACGACTTATTTTTAACGGTGCTTCCTCTTTAAGGCAATTTCTCTTCTAGATTTTTACAGCTAACATAAAACCACAAAACTAGAGCAGGTTTTTATTGTATCACAAGTCTAAGGTAGTACAATAAGACTGCCAAAGTTAGCAAAATAAAGCACGATGCAAAGAGCTAACCTAAAGTTTCTTAGGCCAAAAACAGAAGATTCATTCTTCTGGATGAATGGACCACACGTGGTCATGTGAGGAGGTTTAGATTACACAGCAACCAAGAGACAGAAAGTGTAGAAATAAGGGACTCCTAACATCTGAGGATCGAGAAGACAGAAAGTTCCATGGCCAGGTCCCAACAAGGCAACTTCAAGGCATGAAGTGTACCTCTGAACAGATTTCTGCCAGCTTTCTCATTTTCCCCTTCCAGTTGGTCCTCCTGCAAATTAACAACACGGCCAAGAGGGAAAACCAACTGGATGAGGGCAGATCAGCTGGACCAGCATCCCTAGGACTGAGGCACTCCACACATGTCCTCACTTAATTTTCCAAACAGCCCCACCGTGACAACTGACTTGGCTTTGCCGGAGGAACAGCACGTCACACCAATGACACACACTAAATACCTGGCCTTGAGGTCAAAGGACCAGTGCGTGGATAAAGTGGCTCCTGACCCAGGTCTCTGCCCTGCACCCTCTGTGCTATGGGAGTCCCTGGACTGAGCTTCCTGCTGCGACCTTCCCTCTCACACAGCCATCTCCGCACACTGCTGCAAAGCTCCCTTGATAAAACAGGCATCACTCACATGTCAAAAACTTCTAATGATACCCCATCACCCATGATCAAGTTCAAATTCATTCCCTGGCATTCAAGATATCCCATAATCTAAAAATCTAGGCCTTTCTCCCATTCCATAATATCAACCCCTCTCCAGCTCCCATGACTCTCACTCTGCTAGACACCATCAGGATCAACAACAGTCATGCCCTCTTCTTCCCTCTGTACTCGACCACCCTTCCTCCCATTTTCACTCCCTCTGGTGAGTCAGGTAAGAGAACCCCATGTCTACTCCAGGGACTGACCTAGGCTAAGGCCAGGGTCTCCCAGTGGTGATGCAATTTGTATTTGGGCAAGGAGAGGACAATTCTTCATAATCTTTGACACCTTTCTGCACATCAGAAGTTTAAGATGCCTGCATAATTACAGACTAGGAAACCTAGCCCAGAGTGGTCAGCTGGCCTGCGGTCAAAGAGCAAGAAAGTGGTGAAGCCAGGATCTCCACCCAGGGCTCTCTGATGCAAAGCCTGGCCTTGCTGGCACCCACAAGGGGGCTCCCAGCTCCTACTCAAAAAAAAAAAAAAAAAAAAACATCTACTGAGTATCTGCTACTAACCACTCCATAAGGATACGAAAGGGAGCAGGGAAGAGTCCTTGTCCTCCAGGGCTAATGGGAAAGAGACACAGTGTGCTCAAGAGAATGCACGAGTAAACAGGGGTGGCCAGGGGGCAGGGAGGGCAGCGCTAGCAGGGAGGGCACAAAGCGGAGGAAGCAGGGGAGCGGGTGTTCCGAGCTTCAGTGAGGTGGTCTGTGGCTTTCACTTTCGTATTGAGCATGGTCTTATGTAGCTGTTTATTTGTTTTTTCACAACACTAAAACCATGAGGTCCTCGAGGACAGAGATGATGTCTGACTTCACCTTTTTTACACCCTCTAAGGTAAATCCCGTTGCTTAAGTGGCAAATTCTAGTAAGCAAAGAACACAGGCTAAACTGAAATGCCAAGAAAGATTATGTGCCATCATCACCAGCATAATATATTTTTTTCCATAGGATTAAGTCCGCCCTCACTTCTATCTAGGGCAGAAGGAAAGACAACTGCAGAAACTGTAACGATCAAGCTCCCCATACTTGTAAGATCTCTAAATTTAAAGAGCTATAGCTATACCATTCTCATTTGTCAAACAGAAAAAAGAAATGGTACCACATTACTTTAGTAAACTACATTCTGTTGTTTCTCAGATAATTGTCTAAAACCATTTTCACTGAAAATGTCACAAGAGCACTTCTGATCACTGTTTAAATCATGATACAGCCCTATTGGGACAGGGATTTACTCAAGGTAGCTGGTCAAGGTACGAGGGTGAGGAAGAAACACTGAAGTCTGCATGCCCCATCGATTCTCCTCAAAGCCCACGAGTGGGTCCTGGAGAACCACAGTCCAAGCCAAGCAATCTCAGCTAACCAGCCACAGATGTTGGCGATGAGAGGGTCATGCGGCGCGCGCCCCCTAAGATCACCTTCCCAGATTCGCCCCCGCACTCTGCACAACACAAGTAGCACGAGTAACTTTTTTTGTTGTTGTTGTTACTAAAATTTTTTTTCCAGTGTTTCAAGATTCATTCCCCATTCCCCACACCCAGTGCTCCACACTTTAGGTGTCCCCAGTACCCACCACCAGGCTCTCCCATCCCTCCACCCGCCTCCCTCCAAGTCCCTCAGTTTGTTTCTGTGTTCAAAATCTCTGTTGTTTCGTTTCCCTCTCTAGATTACCCTAGTTCCCATTTGCTTTCCTTCTGCCACTGTCCTCCAGTTTGCCCCTCATGCACCGCAAGTAAGTGAGACCATGCGATACTTGACTTTCTCTGTTTGGCTTATTTCACTCAGCATAATCTCTTCCAGTCCAGTCCATGTTGCTACAAAAGTTGGGTATTCATCCTTTCTGACCGAGGCGTAGTATTCCATTGTATATATGTACCACATCTTCTTTATCCATTCATCTGTTGGTGGGCACCTTGGCTCTTTCCATAGTTTGGCGATTGTGGCCATTGCTGCGATGAACATTGGGAGCACGAGTAACTTTTGCATTTAGCCCGCCATTCCCGCATCTCCGTACCGCAGAGGTATGTGGTTCACTTACGGTTGTAGCTGAGTGAGTTATCATTGTCTTTCACACACGACTGTGAAAAAGGAGGCACTGTTTCTAAGAAAATGAATTGAATGTTTGGAGGAACCTTGACAAAAAGGAAGTTGCTAAAAAGTTTACTGTCAAAGTAAGCATAGCTGAGGCAATAGTTAAGACAAACGAGAAATCGAAATCTTAAAAAATCTAGAATTGCATATTTATTTACAATGCTTTGAAATTCTTTTTCTTTCTTTTATTTTTATTTTTTTTAAAGGTTTTATTTATTTGACAGAGAGAAACACAGCTAGAGAGGGAACACAAGCAGGGAGCCCGATGCGGGGCTCGATCCCGGGACTCCCGGATCATGACCTGAGCAGAAGGCAGACGCTTAACAACTGAACCACCCAAGGCACCCCTCTTTTTAAATTCTTTAAGCTCTTTACAACAAACTAAAAACGGAAATCATTAGCAATGCATTCTGAGATTACACTAGATGGACCGCTTAGAACAACCCCAATCAGACTTTGGCTTTCTGTCACAGGATTGGTAAATAACTGTCTATTTATGTATTTTTAAGTTAAAATAAGGTGGTATTTTCATTCTTTCACTTCCATCAATTGTTTAATCAACTAAGGTATCACTTGGCGGTCACGTCAGATCTAATAAATGACGATATAATCCCATTTTCCCCTAATCCTAAACATTTGCCCATTGCCAGCACCTAAACTGTGGAGAAAGACTTTCGAAGGGCCTTGTCTACTGAGGATTTTGATAAGGGCAGTGAGTCGACAAGAGGAAAGCAATGCTCAGATTCTAAAACCTGTGGTCCGTTGGCTGTAGACAAACTACCTACGGCCAAACTTGCTTCAACTCACAGTGGGAGATTCACACAAATGCCACTCAATAATCATCTTCACCATCACTAAGCATCTAGTTTAACTAGATGGCACAGTCTTTATCTTAATGCATATCAAGCCATATAAACACAGTGAATTATTAACTGATGAATATGTTTACAACCCTGCTTACCATCAGACTGGGTATTTCAAGATATTAAGGATTTATTCTCAATCTTTAAGTATGATAGGAATAATTGTTATGTTTTAAAAAAGTCTTATTTGGGGAGGTATGTACTGCAGTATTTTCTTTTAAAGCTTGTACTTATTTGAGAGAGAGAACATGAGCAGGGGAAGAAGCAGAGGGAGAGGGACAAGCAGACTCCATGCAGAGCGTGGGGCCTGACGTGGGGCTTGATCCCATGACCCTGAGATCGTAACTTGAGCTGAAATTGAGCTGGACGGTTAACTAACTGAGCCACCCAGGTGCCTCTATACCAGAAATACTTACCACGAAATAATACATCTGGAATCTGCTTCAAAATAATGAAAGAAAGGGAAAATAGGTGCAAAGGTCTGAGGAAAGAAAACCGTTAGGAGTTGGTAGGTGTTGAGGCTGGTGATGGGTACGTACTACGTGGGTTCAAGCACTATCCTTCTTTGGTCTATGTTTGGAATTTTTATAAATAAAAGAAGTTAAAAGTACTACATCATGCCAAACTTCTTAGACAATATCTTAAAAATCACAGACATGAAGTTTTAAAGCACAATATAAAATTTCCCTAATATATTTCATATCCACTCCACCCCCCCACCCCCATAGAAGAAAAATCTCATGGAACCAGAAAAAGAATAAAGATTCATTGAATCTCAAAATCCTAAGCCAGGGTGGTGCCATTTCTTCTACACTTGTGAGAACATTCTGACCCAATTCTCCGTGTTCCCTTTGGTTTCTTACACTACTGTTCTCAAAATTGCTGAAGCTTCAGAAAGTTTACTGCGTTAGCAAGCAGTGATTACAGTTAGAGGAAGAATGACGTTGGCTGTAACTGGTTATAAAAATACGTTCCTATCTGTTTAAAATCTGTCTGGGAATATTTTACTTATTGTCTGGGTGAACACCAGTTAACCCAACAGGCCAACCATCCTATACTCCAAAGAAGCAAGTGACCCGACAGGCCTATGTATCCCATAACCAGGAGACGTCAGAGACAGTCTACCGGATAGAATCCAAAAATCAGTGTGGTCAAAATTTTTAAAATTTCATTTAAAAGCTATTTTCAACTGACTTGACTGAGATAGTCTTTGTATGTAAGAGGATAATTTACCTATTTATTTTTAATTCCAGTGTAGTTAATGCAGTTACATTAGTTTCAGGTGCACTACATGTGATGCAACAATTCCATACGTGACTCAGTGCCATCACACAGTGTGCTCTTAAGACATAAGTAATTTTTTTTTTAACAAAAGGATAATCTATCAATGCTTTTATACCTCTTTCACTAATTGGCTTAAACACCTGCATGGAATTTTCCTAGTCTGATTTTAATCCGATACAATCAAGTTTCAAGAAGAGATAAAATAAGACTTAAGTCCAATACAGAAGTGAGCAGAGCGCTAACACCCCACAGTTAGCTTTGCCAATAAAGGCAAGCTCAATTTCTTAAAAAAAAAAAAAAAAAGAGAGAGAGAGAGAGAACAAAGCCAGTGGTTGGCATCTCACAAAATGAATGTCACAGGCCTCATAGTGCCTCACAGGACCCCAGGCCTAGCTAGGGGCCCGCTGTTCTTCCCCCACATACTGCTGGTGCCCCAGGGATCAGGGATCCAAGCAGCACACTTCCCACCCTCCCTCAGGTCTCTCCTGGAGGGTCACCTTCCAGGGAGGCGCCCCGGGCTGCCCGATCTAACGCTCTGTGTGTACACGCACTCACGGGCAGCTTTTCTTCCCAGCTGTAGCTTCCTCCTTACCGACCTTGTTCCCTGCCATCTTCTCCACCAGAAAGCAAGGTTCACAAGAGCAGGGATTTTTTTTTTTTTTTTAAGATTTTATTTATCTTTTTGACAGAGAGAAACACAGCTAGAGATGGAACACAAGCAGAGAGTGTGAGAAAGGGGAAAGCAGGCTTCGCATCAAGCAGGGAGCCCGATTCGGGCCTCAATCCTGAGACTCGGGATCCTGACCTGAGCCGAAGGCAGTCGTTTAACCAACTGAGCCACGCAGGCGCCCCAAGAGCAGGGATTTTTAATTCTTTCCTTCAATGCTGTACTCCTACAGCTCCAACAGTTCCTGGCCCGCGGTAGGTGCTCCATGATGCCAAAGGAACAGGGTGACACGGTGACCCACCACTGGGACAATCCAGCGAGACGCGACATCGAAGAACCCAGTGAAGGGATCTGCCCCACATGTGGGGGGCTCGGGTGGCGCACTGGGTGGTCTTACACCTCTGTGCTCCACGCCTCTAATGTTTGGCCTCATTTCCATCTTGTTTTGATGTATGAAAGGTAATTTACCAGAGTTAATAAGGCACACCAAGGCCATGGCAAAAGAATCAAACTCAAATTGTCAGGCACCCCAATTTGGGAAATTTATCCAAAGTTTTGGATAAATATGAAGCAGACAGAAAGGCTGATCACTTCCACGAGTGTAACATAAAATTAGAAAGATTTGTTTCAGCTCCCTGAATACAGTTAAGGTAGACTCCTGACCTTTGGGTCTAACAGATCTTAGTTTATAGTTTGTTTTTGTTTTTTTTAAGATTTTGTTTTTAATTATTTGACACAGAGAGAGAGAGACAGCGAGAGAGGGAACACAAGTGGGGGTGGGGGGTGGGAAAGGGAGAAGCAGGATTCCCGCTGAGCAGGGAGCCCGATGCGGGACTTGATCCCAGGACCCTGGGACCATGACCTGAGCCAAAGGCAGACGCTTAATGAGCCATCCAAGCGCCCCTATTTTTATAATAATATGAATAACACCACTCAACCATAACAACTATGCTATAAGCCAGACACCTGGTAAGCCCTTTGAATGAATTTTTACTTAATGCTTGAGATAATCTGGTAGAGACAATATTTTTGAAATGTCATTTTTTATCCTTTGGGTTTTTGTTTTCCTCGTCTTTACTCCCACATCCCCAACCCAAACTAGCAGTGCCCACTGCCTCAGGAGAGGGACAGGACATGGCAGAAAACAGCAGCCTTCCTGGCCACAGGTTCCAAAGGCCCTAAGAATAGAAGGAACACTAGGTCTCCACAGAAAACACACCCGTGAGAGATACTGCACAGGAGAGATGAGGCAAAGCCTCAGTTTCTCCCACTGCCACTTCCAACTTCCAATCCTGGGGTAGAGATGGCAGAGAAGTACAGAAGTGAGTCTAGAGGCAATGGTGAGCCCTGGGCAGAGCCCGCACCAGGGTACCAGAGCCCCAGGGAAACGCAAATCGACTGGAGGGGAACCGACAGCTATTCACTGCTTTAGGACACAAAGTGTCTGAGCTTTGCAGAGATCTGGGTCCCACTAGAGCATGACAGCAGCAAAAATGGTTCCCATTCCCTCAGACACAGCACGGAAGTGTGGAGAAAGAACTACCTCACTGAGGGCCCAGGACAGTAAGAGCAAGCGATGCCTCCACGCTGCGCAGAGAGGTGGCGGGAGGGCAAGAGGGAAGTCCCCCAAGCCATGACGTCATGAGGGGATCCCCATCCTCAAATCATATCTAAGCCTAGGCAAGAGGAGGAGGTCTCTGAACTCACAGATTAAAGTTCCACTCCCCCAGTAGGATGGGGACATAATCTGCTGTAAATTATTAATGGAAAATAAAGCTCTATTTTTTTCCCTACCTGGACTGTGGAATTCACACTCGAGTTCATATTATTATTTGCATTTTACGGATGAGGAACCTGAAGCATTAGGTAACTTTCCAAAGTAACGTAGCTGTATTTGATCGGGATTTGAGCCCAGACTCCCAATCCCTGTGCCCTACCACCACCACTGCACTGAAACACATAAACTTCAAAATCATATAAAACTGATTTTATTTGTTCATTGCGTCTCTAAAAGAAAACCCAACAATATCTCTCTCCTAAATATAAAACTTAAGGTGAAGCAAATACTAATAAGGGAAACAGGCTTCTAGGCAATAACTACCTTGAATCACAGAGAGATCCTAACAACCTCAAAAGTATTTTTTTTTAGATTTATTTATTTATTTGAGAGACAGAGCGAGAGAGAGCACCTGCACACATGCACGTTGAGGGGATGGGTAGAGGGAAAGGGAGAGGCAGACTCCCCGCTAATCAGGGAGGCCCCCATGGGGCTCGATCCCAGCACACTGAGATCATGGCCAGAGCTGAAGGCAGATGCTTAACCAACTGTGCCACCCAGGTGTCCCTCAAAATTAATACATACATATATACATCACCCCACAAGCAACAATAATTATACAAAAGTACAATTCATTGAGAAGTACATAATGTCAAAAAGGTACCATGAAGTTATTAACATTTTTAAGTGTATCCTTATTTTATTAATAACACAATGGACATATATTTTTAAAACAGCACCAGTGCATGAGACGACAACACACAGTCTATGACCATGTCTGATCCCCTGAAAGCTCACCGGCGGGGAATCCCTAAATCAAGAGTAAAGCGGAGGTACCGCAAACCAGGCATGTAGAACACTCCAAACACTGTAATTAAATGGCTAACCTGGAAATCGGAAGATCTGTCTGAACCACCGTGAGACTATGCCCACGCCCACAGGGTTTCAGGATTAAGCCGCGCCGGACTGTGTGTGGCACATGCTGTTCACGGATTCCTAAAAGTGGCTTAGTGTGGTCAGTCTCAGACAAAATTTTGGATCATAATCAGGGAGGCGGGAAACATCTGCTTTCTGTGAAGTGTACTTTCTGCCCTGTATGGGCGGTCACTAATAAAGAGCGCTTTCAAAGAGATCTTGAACTGAGTATGTCCTCATTTATCTAACACCACTCCCTGATGTCCTCCAGTAGAGAAATGAGCCTCCTCTGAATTATGACTAATGTATGTCCCAGTATTTAATGCTTTTATTTTATTTTTTATTTATTTTTAAACATTTTATTTATTTATTTGACAGAGAGAAATCAGAAGTAGGCAGAGGCGGGCAGGCAGACAGGAGGAAGCAGGCTCCTTGCTGAGCAGAGAGCCTGATATGGGCCTCGATCCCAGGACCCTGAGATCATGACCTGAGCCGAAGGCAGAGGCCTCAACCCACTGAGCCACCCAGGCGCCCACAAATAAGAATTTTTAAAAACTAAGCTTTATGCAAATATCAGATTATCTGAATTCTAAAATAATTTAAAAACAGGATTCTTTTATATAGCAATCCCCCTTAGTGAATTAGAAATTGCTACCATTATACAACCACATTAGGAACATATTACACAAAGCAAATAGATGAAGGCTGATTATTGTGAATTCTAATGGTATACACAACTATATGGCCTGTTTTCTGGCTAACTGAAAGCAACAGGAAGGGCGCCTGGGTGGCTCAGTTGTTAAGTGTCTGCCTTCAGCTTGGGTCATGATTCTGGGGGTGGGGAGCCTGTTTCTCCCTCTCCCACTCCCCTTGCTTAGTGTTCCCTCTCTCGCTGTCTCTATAAAGTCTCAAAGCAACAGGAAAAGTTGATAACCAGCCACAGGCACCTCGCCACCATAATAATCAGAGACCCATTCGCATCCAACACCAATGACCCAGCAATACGACACTGAAAAGGCACCTTTGAAAACCACAAATTGAGCTCGTTTAACCAGCCTTTCCTTGAGAATACCAATCTTCTGATTTTCAGCACCACCTGAACACAGTTAAAAAAGTCCTTGAAACAAGAAACCATACTCACTGCTCACAAGCATGCTGGTGCCCTCCCCCCCCCCATTTTAGAGCCCACAGGTTTTGGGGATGAACCAAGGAAGAACACAGGTTCTGATTCTTCTTCTTCCTCTTCCAAAGAGTGGTTTTCAAAATGTGGTCCCAAACCAGCAACATCAGCATCACCTGGGAACTGGGAGAAATGCACGTTCTAGGCCCCACCTCCTGAAGCCACACACCTTAGTAAGAGTCCAATTTCTTTCTCAGAAGGACGCTTATTACCACTGCTGTAATCTTTCTTTACAGCAGAGATTGCTAATGAGTCAGAGAAGAGGGGAGTTTGAGGAACACTACCCTAATTTAGAGATCTACCTGTTACTTTCATAATACAAAATACAGAAATGGAGATGTTTTTACTTATCAAAAAGGGGAATGGTTTTTAAAATATCATAGATTAAGCAGTCCATACTAGGAGTAGTTTAAATATCAGAATTTAAAAACCCAATCTCCATATCCTTTGGTATCATCTTGGCTTTAAATGATTAAGACAAATCAGTATAAGGTAACTACAGGTCTCAGTAATCTAGAAGCTACTGGGCTTTCTAGGCTGAGGAGGTGGTTTGAGGGCATTGAATGTACATTACTGGGCAGGGCAATCACAAGACAAAGTCTGACACATCAATAAATAGGCTATAAAATGTTAAATTCAACTCCTGATTCCAAAATCTTATGAAGGTTGGGAAAGTCAGAAAGTGATGAAAACCCAGGCTGGCCCATCAAGAGCAAGTGGCTCTGCTTCCTTCAAGCTCCTGGAGGAAAAGGTATAGGGAGGCAGGTGAAAATCAACAAAAATATTTATAAAGCAGCAATTTTTAAGAACTTCTGGTTCAGTGCTGGTATTCAGTAAGTTTTTAGTTATTTTTAAAAATTAAAAAAACCGGGGCGCCTGGGTGGCTCAGTTGGTTGGTCGACTGCTTTCGGCTCAGGTCCTGATCCTGGAGACCCAGGATCAAGCCCCACATCGGGCTCCCTGCTCGGCGGGAGGCCTGCTTCTCCCTCTCTCAGTCCCTCTGCTTGTGTTCCCTCTCTGGCTGTGTTTCTCTCTGTCAAATAAATAAATAAAATCTTTAAAAAAAAAAAATTAAAAAAACCATACTCCTCCTTTGAAAGAAGAAAATACGGTATTTGGGAAATAAAATAAGATTTTAAGTTTCCATTTGTAATCCTGCATGCATTACCATTTTTCTATTGAAGTGTCACTTCCTATTCATAAACATTAATTAAAAACATCTTTCTTCATCTTACTATAATTCAAAGCAAATTAACAGAAGGTGGGTAAGTTTGGAAATCTGTATTCAGGACTTGGTTAATGACAATAAGCTTTTAAATTGGAAAAAAAAAAACCCAAACTTGTTTTCTTCCTCATTACAAAAACAACAAATATTCAGGACTCAAAATCTTGAGAATTCAAAACAGGCTGAAAGATGAAAAGGTCCTGAGTACAGCCTCCATGAGAAAGACAAAGCGTACTAGTACAAAGATCTACATTTTCAAGCCCTCTTCTGTGAATCTGGGTTAGAGAATACATTTAAACTGACATTTAACTGGTGCGTTTCAACAGCTCGTTAGTTTTTGACGGTCAACTCTCTTAGGCGAGGATCCAGATGTTAGCATCCTTCCTTCCAGCATAAGAGGCACAAAGAGGCTGCCGAAGTCATCTGCAGAACGGGACAGCCTGGGTCCTACAGGACAGAGTCTCCTCATGCAGACTGCCAAGATGTGTTACAGACATACCTTCAAAGTGATCGGTGTGATAGAATAAAGGTAAAAAATCACTCCATGAATTTAAGAGAAAAACCAGACATTTCAAGACATGGTTCCTTAGAAAGCCCTGCGGGGATGAATGGATAAAGATGATGTGGTATATACATGCAATGGAACACTATGCAGCCATCAAAAACCCCAAAATCTTGCCACTTGCAATGATGTGGATGGAACTGGAGGGTATTGTGCTGAGTGAAATAAGTCCATCAGAGAAAGACAACTGTCATATGATCTGATATGAGGAATTTGACAGGCAGGGCAGGGGGAGGGGAGAGGTGGGTTGTGGGGGACAGGGAGGGAAAAAAATGAAATAAGATGGGACCAGGGAGGGAGACAAACCATAAGAGACTCTTAATCTCAGGAAACAAACTGAGGGTTGCTGTGGGGAAGGGGGAAGGGATAGGGTGGCTGGGTTATGGAAAAAATAAAAATTAAAAAAAAAAAAGATTAAATTAAAAAAAGGGAAGGGAAGGGAAGAAGGAAGGAAGCTCTGTGGGCTGGAGAGGCTGCGCCAAGATCCTCCACCATGCGGGGGGGGGGGGGGGGGGGTGTTCAGGAGCCAGAACTCTGGGAAGTGCTGTCTGAGGCTTGGACGAGGCCAGTCCTGTAGTGGAGGGCCTGGCGCTGAGCCCATTGGGAGTTCAAAGGAAGGAGGCCTGGAATGAGGATTGGTAACAGCTCCCCAATAAATGGTGCACTTTTCACTCTCCTTAACGTACCCCTAAAGTCTATAAGTCCCTTTGATGTCAAGAACCACCATCAACAGGTGATTCCGCCTCCTGCCTCTGCAGGTAAAGATACTGTATGACTCCATTTTCAGAGACTAAAAATAGCTCAGAAGAATTGAGTCATACTGAATAACATCCTCAAGCACTGTATTCACAATATCTAAAAATGAGTAAGTAGGGCTAAATCCATCATGTGCTTTTAATAGTCAACAAGGGGGACGGGGAAGAAAAGAAACCCCGACTGGAAAGTCAAATATGCCCACAGACTGTTATTTTGATTGCTTGACTTAAGGTCTGGTTTCCACTAAAATGTGTTAACTACCTTGCTTTTTCACCTTTTTCCCTCCCAAGAAGAGACTGACTCTATGTGTGCACATATTCCCTTCCTTCACTTTATAGTCTGTTATAAAGAATGCTATGACTTGGGGCGCCTGGGTGGCTCAGATGGTCACGTGTCTGCCTTCGGCTCAGGTCATGATCCCAGGGTCCTGGGATCGAGCCCCATGGAGCTTGCTGCTCAGCACGGAGCCTGCTTCTCCCTTTCCCTACCAATCCCCC
>PITA01000418.1:75322-230446 GCA_004023965.1 Spilogale gracilis | reverse complement strand
GTCCCTCCCCTCCCCCGCCACGTGCACACACCTATGGCACGCACTCTCTCAAACAAACAAATCTTAAAAAAAAAAAAAACCTCTGACTTGGATTTTGTTCCAGCACACATGGCAGGCAAACACCCCCACCACCAGATTAAACACTAAAGTGCTGAATAAAATACTAAAAACAAAACACACACAGACCCCGACCTTTTAAAACAGATTGCTGAGTCAGCACAAAAGGGAAGTCTCTTGCGAGATCACAG
This sequence comes from Spilogale gracilis, assembly GCA_004023965.1. NCBI lineage: Eukaryota > Metazoa > Chordata > Mammalia > Carnivora > Mephitidae > Spilogale > Spilogale gracilis. Next base: position 230,198 of record PITA01000418.1, on the reverse strand, counting down.
AGGAATCCAGAGCAGAAACCCTGGGGGAAAATTAAATGCTGAAACAGGATTCCACCCCTAGTTGTCTCCTCCAGACCCTGAGTCTGAGACCCCGAGTTTGAGTCTGGGTGCTGAAGGCGTACTGGATGAGGTAGCGGAGAGAGATGCTTGGATTGAGCTAAGACACTAGTACCCCAAAAGGACTTCGGTATAAGGGGAAAAGAGAAAATCTGTCATACCAAAGTGGGCAGCAAGGAAACTTGTTTTATCATCGACCCCGAGTAGAAGAATCAGGGAAATTTCCCCTGACATCCAAGGTATTTCTGCTACCAGAACGGGTGGAAGAACAGGGAGCCAGGAACTCAAGTTCAAGTAGCCACAAGAATGTAGTGTTCCCAGGAGACCAGCATAAGCAACGACAAATTCCCTCTGGAAGACTATAACTTCAATCTGGGTATCAAAACGCCCTCAGATGAGGTTCCAAGGAAAATGAGCAACTCACAGGAGAAAAAACAAAAACAAAACTAAAAAAGAAACAACAAAAAACACAAACATACAAAACACACAAGAAAACAAGGCACCATGAGTAAGAGTGAGCAGACACAGATGGCTGGGTTAGACTCCAGATACCAGAAGAGACACAAACTATGAATGTTTAATATGCTTAACAGAAGCTTAACCATATGAGCAAAGAGTGAGACTATAAAGAATGACCGAGCACATGTGAAAGAGAGCCAAACAGAATTTCTTAAAAACAGACTATAACAAACAAAACTAATGGATAAAAGAGCAGATGAGGCCCAAAGAAAGAAAGAGTAGTGAACCAAAGGTAAGAGCCAAAGAAATGATCCGGAATGCAGCCCGAAGAGAGAGAACACGGCAGACTGAAAGTAAGAAGTCAGAGGCCTGCTGGACCCTATCATGCTAATTTGAGTTCCACAGAGAGAGAATGAGGAAGAGGCATGCGCGTGAAATGATCGTTTCTGGGAATTCCTTACAACTGCACTCCCCGCCACGGCAGCCATTAGCCACGTGTGGCTATTTAAGTTAAAATTTAAAAACAGTTCCTGCGTCACACTAACCACATTTCAAGTTCTCGTTGGCCACACGTGCCATACGGGGCCGCACAGATGTGGACTATTCCCACGGCCACAGAAAGTTCCACTAACTGCACTATTCTAGAACCACTGAAACTGCCATCCTCAGAGCCAACATGCCCGAAAAGTTCAAGCGATGTCAAGACCGTCCACACATGGATGGACTGAGGTAATACCGCAAGGTAGGAATGCCACCCAGAGGGTCTTAAAAACCGGCAGAGAGGGGAGTCAGGCCAGCTTAAAGGATCCACATCAGACCGCTAACTTCTCAGAAGTAATTCGGAGAGCCTGGAGAAGACAGGGAAGCACCACCTGCAAATATGCGGAGACAAAACACTCTCAATCTAGAAACCTATCTTTCAGGCAAAAATACATTTCCACACACAGAAGACTTACCAACAACAAATCTGCCCCAATGGAAATTCCAAAGAATCCATTTTAAGAAGGAAAATTATCCCAGAAAGGAGGACTGGAATGTAGACAGAAATATAAGCAAAGATACGGTAAAATCTGATTAAATCTAAATAAACATTAGCTGTATAAAAAATAAAAAGAATGTCTAATTTTTGGTGGAAAGAGGAGAATTACAATACTGGGCAGTAGCTGACCACACTGGGGAACGTGACTGGAGTTAAGTATCTTAAGACCTTTTTGTAATTCAGAAGGAGGCTAATGATAGTAAGTTCTAACTTTAACATAGAAAAGGTAACATACATGCTTATGATAACCACTGGAAAAAACTGACAGATAGAACAAACCTTCTGAAAAGTTGGGGAGGGGGCAGGTAAAATAAAAGGAAGAGTGGAAAAAAAAAATCCTCAGTCCATAAGATAGCCAGAAATCCAAACACATCAGTAAACACAAATAAAAGCAGACAAAACTCTCTAGTCACAAAGATCACCAGAGATAAAAAGGTTAGCAGCTACAGGCTTTTATATACCAGGCAAATATTTACCAAAAGAAAGCTAGTGAAACCATATTAACTTTAGACAAAATTGTCCTTAGGAAAAAAACACACTAAAGATAAAGAGGGCCCCTTCATACTGGTAAAAATTTAAATTCACCTGGAAGATGATACTACTCTGAAACTCAGAGAAAATTTTTTTTAAAGATTTTATTTGAGAGAGAGAGCACGAGCGGGGGAGTAGGAGAAGCAGGCTCCCCACTGAGCATGGAGCCTGATGCAGGGCTTCATCCCAGAACCCTGGGATCATGACCTGAGCCGAAGGCAGACGCTTAATCACTGAGCCACCCAGGTGCCCTAGCGCTCTAAATTTAGAGAAGTTTTTTTAAAAATACCAATCTTAATTAACATCTCCAACAAGGAGACAAAGATCAGTTAGATACAACAGATCAAGCAAAGTTTGTAAGGATATAGATGTGAACAACATAATTAATAAATTCAATCTAACGACCATACACAGAACACACATATCGATTAGGGGATATACATATTCTTTTTATGAACAGGTGGCACATTTATGAAGCGGACTATAGGAGAGGTACAAAGTTAGCCTCAACAAATTTTCAGGTAGTATGACTATCAATGAGACTTCCTGTTCACTATGCAATTAAGTCAGAAATCATTAACAACCTATACTTTTGGAAAGCACACACACTTCTAACAACCACCAGTTAAAGTCTCAGAAGTTTGAGGTTTGTTTCAAATACCTGAAAACAGAAGAACCAAGTTCTAATTTCTAATACTTAAACTGTAGATGTGTATTTTCCACTGCGAAAGTATATTTAAAAAGGGGCACCTGGGTGGCTCAGCCAGTTAAACATCTGCCGGTTCAGGTCATGATCTCAAGGCCCTGGGACTGAGCCCCACATCGAGGTCCCTACTCAGTGGGCAGCCTCCCTCTCTCCCGCCCCCACCCCCAGCCAAGCCTGCTGCTCTGCCTACTTGTACGGTGTGTGTCAAATAAGTAAATTTTTAAAAATCTTAGTAAAAGAGAGTGCAATAAAATGAATGACAGCTTGCAGCTGGAGAAAGATTTCTCAGCGGTCATTGATCTCCCTGGAATATCTTTTGCACTTTCAAACGGGACAGCTTTCACACGGGACAGCAAGGGACCAGGCAAGAAAATTCAACAATCATCTATGTAGTAACACTTTTTTTTAAATTTTATTTTATTTTTTCAGTGTTTCAAGATTTGTTGTTTATGCCCCACACCCAGTGCTCCATGCAATACGTGCCCTTATCACCCACCTTCGGGCTCTCCCATCCCCCCACCCCCTCCCTCCAAGTCCCTCAGTTTGTTTCTGTGTCCAAAGTCTCTCGTGTTTCGTTTCCCTCCCTGAATTACCATACTTCCCATTTCCTTTCCTTCTCCTACTGTCCTCTAGGTTACCCCTTATGCACCACAAGTAAGTGAAACCATGTGATACCTGACTTTCTCTACTTGGCTTATTTTACTCAGCATAATCTCTTCCAGTCCATTCCATGTTGCTACAAAAGTTGGATATTCATCCTTTCTGAAGGAGGCATAATACTCCATTGTATATATGTACCACATCTTCTTTATCCATTCATCTGCTGAAGGGCACCTCGGCTCTTTCCACAGTTGGGCGATTGTGGCCATTGCTGCGATGAACATTGGGGTACATATGGCCCTTCTTTTCACTTCATCTGTATCTTGGGGGTAACTACCCAGTAGTGCAATTGCAGGGTCATAGGGTAGCTCTATTTTCAATTTTTTAAGGAATCTCCACACTGTTTTCCAAAGCAGCTGCACCAACGTGCATTCCCACCAACAGAGTAAGAGGGTTCCCCTTTCTCCACAGCCTCTCCAACACTTGTTGTTTCCTGTCTTGTTAATTTTGGCCATTCTAAGTGATGTAAGGTGGTATCTCAGTGTCGTTTTGATTTGAATTTCCCTGATAGCTAGTGATGATGAACATTTTTTCATGTGTCTGTTAGTCTTCTATGGAGAAGTGCCTCTTCATGTCTCCTGCCCATTTTTTGATGTGTTTATCTTCTTTTTGGATGTTGAGTTTGAGTAGTTCTTTATAGATCTTGGATACCAGTCCTTTGTCTGTAGTGTCATTTGCAAATATCCCGTCAAGAGCCTTGCCTGTGCCACTCAGAGAGGTCAAAGGTGAGCAGACCCACACAGTCCCAGCCTCCTGGGGCTGAGAGCATCCCACAGGACACAGCCACTAGATGCAAAAACCTGTAAAATGGCAGCCAGGAAGCACAATGTGACCCTGTAACAGAAGGGGGGCTGGGAGGAGAGGAAACGCTTTCTGGAGGAAAGGATGCTTTGAGCAGAAACAATATGTTTTAAAAAAAGAGGGGGTTATCAGGAGGGAAGAGGTGAGAGAAGAGCCTTTCAGAAAAGAACAGAACAGTACAGGTGAAGTTAAAAAGGTTTAGGTGGGCAATCAAAGTAAAATTATAATTTTCAGATGGTCGATACAAAAACAGGAGGCAGTAGAAAACTTCGCAAAAAAATTCTGCTTTCTCATCTATTCCTTTCTCAATAAGGACTTGGTTGAACTTTCCACTATCAGAATTTTGGGGGCTATACAAATACGGTTCAGATATTCTATTAAGACATTTAAAACTTACTTTTATACAAAATTGAATAGTTAGCATTTTCTACACTGTTTTTTAAAAACAATCAAATCCACCATTAATCCTTAAGGCTTAACGTTGGACTTGAAAGAATTCTATTCTTTCACTCAAATAAAGAGGTTTATGCTCAGGAGAGACTACAAAATATGCTTTCTACCACTCTTACTAATGTGCATCATGGAACAGTCCTGAACAATTCACTCATTTCCTACGAATATTTTCAATACTCCACACCCACTCAATTCAACCAAGCACTCCCACAAATATTTCACTTTAGATATTGGAGATAGAAAGAAGAAAAAAAAAAAGTGCACCCAGGACTCCCAGAATCTTGAATCTTGTTAAAATGATTGATTACTCCTAAAAGTGACTATGGAAGCACAAAAGGAACCAACTTGTTACCAAAGGTTAACCGTGACATGGAAATGACAGCTAAATTATACAGCTATGGATTAACTTCCATTAACTATTTTCATACTCCTTTTGATATATGTGGCCAAAAAAAATTTTTTTCTTTCCCAAGACTTAATAAATAAAACTTAATTTACTCCTAAATCCACCATAGGACTGTGATAAAAACAACCTGCTGAGGTTTCCAGTAGAAGTCAAGACCGTGCAGGCGTATTAGCCCCGCACTGTATTTGTTAAGGGAGATAAGATTAAAGTCAGAATAGTGTACCTACTTACAAGTGAATTCAGCATCCTCCTAAGTAGAGATTAGAAACAAAGAAGATAATCCCTTTAAAATGTGCAGTTACTGATTAACTTTCTTTGGCAGTGACAAGTTTTTATTCTAAACGGTAATTTCTTTCTACTTGAACATACGAGATTTTAAAAATCAGCACAGTTCAAAGATAACTGCATCTTCGTAAAAATACATCAGAGCAATACATAAGAAAATTAGTTCTGAAAAGAACTGAGGCCATTCTCTGGTAAAATCAAAGGGAAACTCAACACTACCTCACTCAGCCAGATACTCTGTTTATTTTTCATCACTTGAGGCTTGCAGCCAGAGCCCGAGTGCCATAGAAATCTGAAATTTCATAAAAAGTTAGAAGTTATTACTGAGTGCATTCTCACCCCCTACCCAAAAGTGAGGAAAGGAAAAACCCCAAACTACTTAGATGTCAGCAAAGGCAGGAGTGTGGCTGCAGGGGGGAGGAAAACAAGGACAACTTTCCTCCCCGGTAACAGTTGGAAAAAAAAAGAGAGAGAGAGAGAGAGAGAGAGAGAGAGAGAGAGAGAGAGAGACTGGCTTGACACAAGGATCAGCAGGAAGTAGGAAAACCAGAAAACCGGGTTAGGTCCTCTTGCAAGGAGTGCTTCTTTGCTCTTCTTTTGCTTTTTAAGTTGGAAGCGGCTTGTCATCATGTGAATATGAAGATGAATACCACGTGGAAGAGTGATTAGAAAGGAGACAGGAGACCTGGAATCACAGGAATTTGCCTCCAGAGTAGTATAGGTAATAAGGTAGGAAGGGCTTACAGGCGCTTTAAGGCTTGGTTTACCGAGGACACAGGCAACTCAAGTGTAGTACAAGGATCACCACCCTTTTCAACTTTACAGAAAAACTAAGTTCAGTTTTAACTATCCAATCAAGTTTTCATTACGTATGCCACGCCAGTTGCTAACTTGGATCCTACTGAAAGGAGGGTCAGAGTGTAAAACACCACAATACTGACCTCCACTGAACACACATCCACCACAAACAGCGTTTAAGGTTGCAAGATGAGTGCAAAATAGGACGTGTAATTGGTCATTTCTGGAATGGTTGGCAACAACCTTCAAAATCAAATTTCCTTAGAGATCCCTGGCTTGAGTTTTGTTTTTAAAAAGACCCATACAAAATTATCTATGTTAAAAAGGTACCGAGTTGGACCACATGTAATAAAAGCAAAGAAAAGCATAGCCTTTAATGTGTTAACAAGCAGGCACTTATTTCACTAACATCAGATGACAGGTTCCCTGGAGGAAAATATCCATTTAAAAAAAAATAAACACTGCACCTGCGCAGATTCAGAGCACAAATTGTAACAGACTGAAATGACATCAGACAACCTGATCTTTCAAAGGGATTTCAAACTGTATAGCCTTTCGTAAATTACCCGATCCCCCAAAAGCCAGCAACACAAAATAACGTTTTGCCACCCTAAAAGCTCAGAGATTTCAAACATAAATACGAGAGAGGGTGCCGGTGATTATAAAGGCGACATCACAAAAACTCTTTGCAAAAGTCAAGCCATTCCTCAAACCACATCGCTAGCTCTAGGAGGGGTCTCCTCCAGGAGTCCACAGTGATTGCGACTTTCCCAGCTACTACCTAGCATAAAGAATTAAAGAAAACGCCCCCGGAAAGGCGGTGAGGGAGGGTAGAGCCTGCACGCTCAGGTAGCAAAGGGTGACCGCTCAAAGCCACGAACAATACCCTAAAATAAGCAAACCACCACTCCTGGCCAATTACCAAGCTCGAGTCAAAGTTCCACTACGTAATTCGGGCCTGGGCCTTTTTTTCAGGCAAACTCGTTACTGAAAGCACAGTCATTTCCCTCTTTGTATTTTAACCACGCTGGAAATACCATTCAAACCGAAAAGGTAGCAAAACAAAGGAAGGGGGGGGAAAAAACCCAAGAAAAATGAAGTGGAGGCGCGCGGCGTTCAATATGCCTCTTTCCGCAGGCGGGAGCGCTGGCTCGCCGGCCGTCACTGGAAATGCCCAGTCCTCCCCGGCGGGGCTCGGGCGCCTCCAAAACGGCCGCCGCGGCTGGGGTCCCCCCCCCCTCCCGCGCAAGCGGGCCGCGGACGCCACTCCGGGCAGGAGCCGGGTGATCCCGGGGTCGGGCGGCCCCGCGAGCGAGCTCCCGGGCTGCGGGAACTTTCCCTCGCCCCCGCCCGGCCGCAGCCCACGCTCCGGCGCAAACTTTGCAGACGGCGCCGCCGGCGTCCGGGGTCCCGCCCCGAGACCCTCCCGCGCCGCGAGCCGAGCCCCCGAGCCCCGCATGATCCGCCCCGCGGGCTCCGGCTGGGCCGCGCCGCCGCCGCCCCCGGCCCCGACCCTCCCCGCGCCGCCGCGGCCCCGAGCGGCCGACAGGCCTGCGCCGCGCGCCCCTCACCTTGGTAGCCATGGCGGGCGGCTCCCCCGGCCCGGGACGGCCGGCTCCTCTCCGGCGCCGCGGCTGTCGGCCCGAGGCGGGCGAGGGCGGCGGCGGCTACGGCTGGGCCCCGGCGCGGCGGCAGCGGCGGCGGCGGCTCCGCCTCGGCCCCGAGTCTCGGCGCTCAGGCCCCGCCGCTGGGCGCTCGGCGACTCCAGCCGCCGCCCGCTCCTCCAGTTCCTGAAACTCCCCGGCTGCACGGCCCCCACCCCTGCCGGCCGAGCCTCCCATTTACCGCGGCGTGCGCGGCGCGGCCGGCGGAAGCGCGCCCGGTGCCCTCGGCCGGCCCGGCCTCCTCTCCCACTTTCCGCCCCCGCCCCGAGCCTCCGCCCCGGCCCGCGCCGCCGCCGCCGCCGGGCGCCCTTTGTTCCAGCGCCCGCCGCGTCCGGGGAGGCGGCGGGCCGGGGTCGGCGCCCCGCGTGGCTGCCCGCGGGAAAACTTCGAGGGGTGTGAGGATTCGCTTGCGTCCCCCTCCCGCCTGAAGGACCCGTCCGCCTGTGTCTCGCAGCCCGCGCCCTAGGCGGCGGCCGAAGTTTCTTGTGCCCGGTGCCCCGGGGTCGGTAATAACTCTGCGCCCCTCTGGCAGAGCCTGAGTCACCCGCGGGGATCTCTGCCCGGGTGGGATTGCTGTTGGGCAGGTTGTGCTCTCCGCTGAGTAAAATAAGTGCTAAATAAACAGCTAGAGCGGAGGGGAGCGATGGCTTCCCGATCTCGCTGGCCCTGGGGAGAGAGCAAGATGGAGTCACTGATGTCAAGCAGTGAGCTGATCGGGAAAGCGGCCAAGGGCAGCTGAGACCAGCTATCATCCAAACCAAGGACTGATCATCAGTGAGACCACAGAACCAGTGAGACGAGGAACCACGGGCTGATCATCACTAGAACCAGAAGAGGCCTGCAAAGGCCCACGACTGGTGAAACTCCTCTAAGAAGGGAGGACATGTTCAGCCAACTGTCAGACTCTCCAGACGCTGACCTTCCCCGTCTCACCCCGTGGCAGAGGCAGCTGCCTGCTTGGTCCCTGAACAGATCAGAGGTCCTCCGCGGTGTGAACGTGAGAAATAATGAGCACGGAGGGCTGAGCCGGTCCAGATGGAGTCCTCTCCGTGGTGTCCAAGGACTGACTTGGGCTCTGGTTCCTTAAATTCTTACCTTTCTGGCATCTCGTTTGTTATGTGGCTTTGTATCATATCTTGTCTGGTGTGTCGTGTACGAAGCCCAGTTAAATGCGGAGTGAAATGTCACTGAGTTTGGAATCCTGAACCTGCTTTACAATCATGTTAACCTTGCTCTCTGATGGAGTAAAGCGGACACTGTGGAAAAGCCCAGCTTGTGTACCGGTCATGGTGTGCTGGCAAAAGTTGGCTTAGTCCGCAGGATTCCACGTCACTGACTTACTAGGTGCTTTTGGGAAATTTGGAAGAACTGAGGGAAGGGGAGAGGAAATCCGCAAACCCTCCTTGAGTCTTGCTGGACTCTAGTACAGCAGAATTAAAAACAATAAGTTGGGGGATAAATTTGTGTGAATATAGGCTTTCCGCGTGTCTTGCTTGGGGTGAGATCCTAGGTATTGGCACAGGCTGACCAAACGGAGACCAGCTCCATGCATGGAGTAGCTGGCAGTAGAAGCCCCTGGGCTGGCTTACTCCTTTGCAAATCCGGCACAAGGGAGAACTAGCTTATGCCCAAACCAGGGGAGGCCACCTTGGAAAGATACTTGGAAGCTTACAAAAAATTAAGCCATTCAGGAATACTGCATAAATACATGTCATTAGGGGCCAAAATAATCCATAATGTAAAAGAAAGATACAAACAAAAAATCGAGTAAAAACCTATATGCATATCCCAGGTATAGGTGGGAAATAGATTTCTACATAGTTAAGAAACTGTAAATACCAGCTGCCAGAATATCAGAAAGGAAGAAAAATGTGGGCACTAGGTAAACACCTAAAAATGAGAGTGGAAAGGTCCAGAAGTCCAAAGTCATACATCGCTTAGAAGGCCTGTGGTACCCCTACAGAAGTAGAAGTCAGAGGGAGGCTCATAACTAGGACCCTGGGAGACGTAATCATGGATCTGAAGATCCTAAAAATGTAAAACTCTTAGTGTCCCCAGGTCCCCCTGCAGAGGTTCCCTTCTTACTGATGAAAACCGCATTGGAGCTACACCAGGATGAAGGAAAGGGCAAGGAGCTCGATAACAGAATAATAAGGAAGGCCAAATGAGTGAATAATTTAAGTTTAAAGGGCAAACCACTCTTGGGACTGCAGGTCCCCCATCCTGAGGACCCAGGAGAGTATGATAACTCCCCAGTGGAGGAATGATTATCAAAGCTGATAGATTAGAAGGAAAAGAGTGATAGATCATAATCACGGGCAGGGACAAGCCATAGAGTAGTGGCAGATTGTGAATACACTCGTGCTGAACTTCAGACAGATTTCTGTCTGGAACATATCTGATATAGACTGCTTATTCCATGTGTAGGATGGAGGTTCAAACATGATAGCACTATTTATTGGATACAGTGATATATCAGGTTATCTTCTTTCGCTGAAAATCCCCCATTAAGCCATTCAATTATGGCAATACATAGAAAGGACGCATAGGAACGCATGCATTATTCAAATGGTTCACAGAAAGAAATCCCAGGGTTACTTGGCAGGAAATAAAAAAGAACATTGCAGGGGGTACATCATGTGTAAACAAATGGTAGACAAATATGGGTACAGTACACCAATAGACACATGCGAACCCCCTACATTTAATTTTATAATACTAATAGATTTCATAGGACTGTTAAAATCACAGTTGTCAACAGAAGCATGCCACCACCAGGGGGTATATATACACAGCCTTGGGGACAGCTGTGGCTGCACCAAGGTCCTCAGGCAACAACCATAAGAGCTCTAGAATCATGGGCAGCTCACTTTGGAGCACCAATAATGGTAGAAAATGACCAGGGAACTCACTTAACAGCTACCTCAGTCAAAAAGCTCTGTGATCGGGCACCTGGGTGGCTCAGTCGTTAAGTGTCTGCCTTCGGCTCAGGTCGTGATCCCGGAGTCCCAGGATCGAGCCCCACATCTGGCACCCTGCTGGGTGGGAAGCCTGCTTCTACCTCTCCCTCTCCCACTCCCCCTGCTTGTGTTCCCTCTCTCTGTCAAATAAATAAAAAGTTTTTTTTAAAAAGAAGCTCTGTGATCGATGGAACTTAGAATGGAATTATTGTCAAGCCTATAGCGCTACAGCTGCTGGATATATAGAAGGATTTAATGGATTATTAAAAAGGGAATTACAGGGGCGCCTGGGTGGCTCAGTTGGTTGAGCCGCTGCCTTCGGCTCAGGTCATGATCCCGGAGACCTGGGATCGAGTCCCACATCGGGCTCCCTGCTCGGCGGGAAGCTTGCTTCTCCCTCTCTCACTCCCCCTGCTTGTGTTCCCTCTCTCGCTGTGTTTCTCTCTGTCAAATAAATAAAATCTTTAAAAAAAAAAAAAAAAAAAAAAAAAGGGAATTACAATTGGTAGAAAGACAAGGGAGTTTTCAACAGGCCCTGGTTATGGCTGTATTTGTGCTAAATCAAAGAGACAGATTACAGGAAAGATAGTCCTCAGAAGATCTTAAACACTTCTGCCCCAGATATAGGGAAAAAGGAGGTACCAGCTGACATGCCCAAACTTCCATATAAGGTAGCAACAGAACTGAGGGACAGTTCTGTCTCCTTATAGGATACTGTTGTTCGCAGACATGGAAACACTTAATGGACTTCAGGGGCTGAGGGATAGCCACAACTTCAGAAAATCCTGAACCTTTCCCCCATGGGCATACATTAGGACTATCTGTCTCAGTCGGTTAAGGGTCCAACACTTGATTTCGGCTCAGGTCATGATCTCAGGGTCCTGCCCTGGGTTCCGTACTGGGCATGGAGCCTGCTTAAGATTCTCTCCCACTGCCCCTCCCCCCACTCATGTTCTCTTGGGGATAAAAAAGAATAATTGGAGGAAAACCGCATTTGAACTAGCATAATACTATGCCTACAGCATTACACTTTGGCTAACAAGTAGCACACACATATGGACCTTATATTATACATGCATACCAGGCAGGCATAACATATAACATTCCTCCTGTTACAGGTTAGAAACTGCCATAGGCTGCATCCGATCCGTGTGCCCCTGCTCACTGGTAGAGCAGCCACTCGTGCACTTGTCATTATCAGACAAGAGATACGCACATACACCAACTGCACCGACAATTAGGACACAAATATGCAGTGGTGATCTAGTTTCCTGGCAAGGAGGCTGCTAGGGAAAACATTTTTAATAATTACCAATAGTGTCCTGATTTTTGTTCTTACTGAACTAACGCGATACTTCACCTACCGCCACCACACAAACTGCCACAGTGGTAACACAGGGCCCACTAACTACACAATCTGCCTAATTAACAAAGCATTGAAAGACTAAGATTTTGCACAGGAGAGAAATGCACCAAATACCGGGCTCTACAATACCAGACTCCCCGGAGTCTCCTGATGGTCATCTAGACTCTGCACAAATAACTTGGGAAGACAAGCCAGAAATTACCCCGCATTGGAAGCAGCCTGGGAAGATCTCTCAGATCTCTTGGGAGACCCATTAGATGGAGATGCCTGGTCACCGCAGGCACACGCCCATTGGTTTGAGGGCCAAGATATGCTGACTCCCATGAGGCGTACGAATTTTAATGATTCCGTCGTGACTGAACTAGCAGTAGCATTAGGAATTTTACAGGACTAGTGGAGGTCCCAGAAACAGGTCACTTAATTGGTATGTGTTGGCTTTTAGTATACTATTGTCAACATGGGCAAGGGCTGATTGATCAGAGAGGTAATAGAGGACATTACTCTAGGCTGGAAACATCCCACAGGCACTGCATGATTGCCAAGATTTGGTGGTCAGTTTTATGTACCTTAATCATAGATATGGCCATTACCCCAAGAAACACGAGAGTTACCAATAACACTTTAGCTCCTGAATGTGACATAACATTCCCTACACCCCAAAACCAGCCCACCTCAAAACTCAATTTTTCAAATGATGCCCCAACCACAGTAGGACTTGCCTGAACACATACAAATCTATATTTTATACAATAATGTCTCCCTTTTTCCAGAGCTAATTGCATACATGCTTAATTACACTAGAGCTCAAAAAGCAACATTAAGACCCTTTTGCACTTACAGTGATGATATTAAGCTTTGTCAACAAAATTTTTACTTTAGTTTACCTTTTTGGAGCTATCCATAAAACAGATCACACACTACATGATTGCAGACAAAACAGGATAAAGTCTGAAAGACCAGAATTATGTTCATTCCAGGAGAGCTTTAATAATATCTCAAACAAATATGCCACTCATATTACAAACAAAATTTTAAGTGAAGACTTGGAATTAACCCCATTCATTGAATTTAAAAACATTAGTTCCATCCTATATAATCACACTGCCAGATATCTAGACATGACGCGCATGAACCTTGTTATACATTCACAAATCCTTCATCAACACATGGGTACCAACTGGCTATGGAACCAAAAGATACGTATGAAAATATGAGTATCTGGAAACTGCTAGCACTACTACTACTAAACCCTTGTTAATTCATTTTCCACACTTTAACCTACCCCTAGACAAAGTTCCAATGCCAACTGGGTACCCAAAGGATTACAACATTATATCCACAAACACCAATGTTACATAGTATGAATATTATTTAATGGATTTTCCAAACTTTCTATTTTTTGGCCATTTTTGCACAAGGCACAAAGATTCACAATGTCGTAATACACATGGCCCTGAGTATGCCAAGGTATCATCGCCCAGCCGAACACCTGAAGGATTTTATACAAGAGGCAATGGAACATTTGCACCCACAGAATCAGATTGGAAATTAAAAATAGGACCAACCTTGCTTACACAGCTGGATCATCACTTCACACATCAAGCTAGACCTGATTTACATGTACCCAAAACCCCACACTATTATATGGAACAATTATGCCATAATTGGACACGCGCACGACTGAGAGGCTTTAAATGTAATTTTACCACACACCTACGCACGGACAATTCTACAAGGCCAAATGCTTTTAAAACCAGTTCTCTAATGCTTTCTACTGAACCTTGCAGTGGCACACACAAAGGGATATTTTAATGCAAAATATTCAGGGAACCTGAACTACCGATTTGGAACAACTCAGACTTTAAAACATCGGTTTAAAAAAAAAACAAAAAAAAAAAAACAAAAACATCGGTTTACAGGACACAGGCAGTACCCTGGTGGACTGGTAAACTGCTCTGGAGCAGGATCTATGAGCTCAGACTCGGCTGTTGACAACAAAGCTTGAGCAACACCATGATCAGGCAACTCCCACTTAATGGTACAACTGAATTGAAGTTACACTTTGCTAACACAGGATATAGTATGCAATGGAATGGTGACACAAGCAAAGGTTACACATGGATGCCACATAACACCTCCATCATCGAAGACATCCCCACGGAAAAGATCGTCATGGCATCATGTCCTTATGGAAGTGACATCTCCTCCAGTGGTAACACTTTTGGACATCATCTAGGCTTATCCAAATTTAGATGCAATAGTACACAGTAGAATATTTCCAGAGATAGTCCCCTACTATGTGGCATCCCAACTTACAAACTTCCAGTTAATATGACTAGTTGTTGGCCATGTGGGTACCCCAAAGTTAAAACAAAATGGTTCCCAGAACAGTCTATGACAACCAAAAAATCATACCTAAGTGAGTTTCAGCACTTGCGAGGTAAAACAGGGCAATATGATCTTTGCTTGTGATCATATTCTAGATAATTTTAATAGACTTCCTGCTATGAATCCAGCTACTCTAGATTACCTGTGTGGTATAAGACACAACTCAATAACTCAATCGCTCCAACACTAACCCTACCATGATGCCTCTTTTTGTGAATGGCTCAAGATAAGTGGCATGTATGAAGCTACCTTAGTGTCAGAGTCTGTGGCCAATCTATATAACAGAGGAAGTGATCATACTGGTATGTCCATTTGAAGAACCAAATTCAATATGATTTTATACTTTCTGGTTAAGAAAACCTCAATTATACAGGGAAGATCACCAGCATGGTGGGAAACATTGGGAACTGATTTTAAAGCATACTCATTGGCACAAATTGATCCGGGTGTGCAATAGTATTTCTTCCCATTGATCCAACCATCAGATGCACAGTGGTGGGCACAGCATCCTATCTATGAGAATATAACCAGAACTGATTTGTCTATATCAATTCATATAGCTAAAGGACTTACGTTTGGCAAATACAGTGTATCACCTAATAGCCCAGGCCCACGTATTATTGAGAGATGTTAGAATACTACACACTATATGAGAACTTTCCAATGGAAACTACAATGGACACATGGCATTACCAAACCAGCACTGAAACTCTTCAAGCCAAATGTGTTTGAACCTGTATTACTTAATCCTGTGAGAATTGTATATAAGCCTATGTCACAGAGAGTTTCAATAACAAAAGGAACAACTCAATTTGTTCTATATACAACCTGAACGTAACATTTATGCAACAGAAATAAGAACAATCACCCATGAATTGCCTGATTTACCACCTATTGATAAAATTAGTGTGATAAACCCCCTACAATTCCTGGTAGAACTAGGTATCATCTCTATCTTAATTATCTCTGGGATACAAGAAGCAGAAATCAGACTCTTAAGCGGGAGCTATTTGCATTTTAAAAAACATGTTCACCCCCTATTTGATGCAATAGGTGATTTAGGTTCCAAGAACTCGACAGCATTCAGAGAACTACATTCCAGTGTCTCAGTTATGCGCCATTACCATGCCTACTGACCGAAATCTAACTATAACATTGCCCATAAGGCACAAGCCCTCCAACAACATTCACTCAATCTTAGAAAATTCTATATAAGAGAACAATTTAAAAAATAGTTGCTACAGAATCAATAACCTACAGGAGAGAGCATGGAATGATATCAGAAACATTATTGTAACAAGGAAAGATGTCTTCTTTGACTGGACAGAGGCTCTCCTACAGTTAGACACCTCCAGGCCCTCTGGTTATAACAACACAGGACAGTGTAAACTTTCCCTGTTAGGACTTTTAGGGAGTCAGGGCGCCCAGGTGGCTCAGTCGGGTAAACATCTGCCTTTGGCTCAGGTCATGGCCCCAGGGTCCTAGGATGGAACACTATATTGGGCTCCCTGCTCAGCAAGGAACCTACTTCTCCTTCTCCCTCTGCATCCCCCCCAAACTTGTGCTCACTCTCTGTGCTCTCTCTCTCTCTCTCAAACAAATAAATAAAATCTTTAAAAAGAAGAAAAAAGACTATTGGGAGTAAAAGTCTATCAGTATATGACACACACACTAACGGTACCACAAGTACATGGTAACACAGTACTTTTGACAACCTACACCCACGTGGATTGATGGATATTTACTACCCAAAAAGAGGATACTTCACTGATGTAATTACATATATGATACCTGGCCTGAACTGGAAATCAATGCTAATCTTCATTATCTAGCAACAACATCCTTGGAAAAGTTATTCTTCCGCATGGGTCACTTTTCAACCAGATGATTTGTGCTAAGAACTCCTCAGAGGTCACCTTCTTAGATCACGCTAAGAGGCACGATCCTGTCATCACCCCCAACAAAGAATGCATTACTATATTGTAGGCTCTTAACATAAATTTAATACTGTTGTCAAAATGGGCACCTTTATCTCAGAATAGTCGTGTAAGGATTTTCCAACATCTTATCACACCGAAGTACCAGAAATACCTTGGGTGAAAACTGACAAGATTGATAAACTCCAGATGAAAACTTAGAAGGACTCAGGGTGGCCCACAAAACTTTGAGGAGCAAGCTAACCCACTTTGAACAAGCTGCACAGGCCCTCTGTGTGGCCGTGGGACTCCCCGGCACCAACCTAGCCACACCGGGCAGAGATATACAAAATTTACAGAGTATATGTTCCTTTCTGGAATCGCTGACAAAATCTTTTAACATGTCATTTGTTCTGGCTCCTGGTCTGATTATAACCCTTTAAAATACTTAAAGATGGGATGGAATTACTTCTCTTCTCCTATTTGAGAGTCCATTAAGGAAACCCTTCTATTGCTTTTAGCTATTATTTTTGCTATCTTATTAAAAAAGCTATTAGAATGTTATGCATCCTCAGGCTTAAGAAGGGAAGATTACAAAAAGACTATGATTAACCATACCCTCCCTCTTCTTTTCTGTATGCACCGTGAGCCTATGTTGAAGATTTCATTCATAATTTTGGATTTCTGTCTAATGTATCTGATATCATGGTTTTCATTTGATTTTGTTGATTTGTTAACTTACCTTAATTGAATTCAGATTTAGTTTGGTTTCTGACTTAATTCTTAATAAATAGGACTTAGAATTTGAGTTTTGATTCTGATTGGACTTTATAACCTGACTCGATTGATACTTGATTTAAGCCGTAGTTGATTTTGCTTTACTTTAAATTGATTTACCGCTTTTGACTCAATTTTAATTATCTAACTCGTTTTGATTTGTGGTGACTTTCCTTTTACGCTTTCAATTGACATTTCATATGATTTGAGATTGATTTGATTTTGTTTGATTTTCATTGGAACCATGATTTATGACTTAGATTTGCCTTTATCCAGAGCAGAGTAAAACCATACTGTTGATGTGGTTAGGAACAGATTTGATTCCTGCATGACTGTGGATTAGTCATGAATGATCACGGGGTGGGATGGAGAGAGCAAGATGGAGTCGCTGATGTCAAGCAGTGAGCTGATTGGGAAATGGGCCAAGGGCAGCTGAGACCAGCTATCATCCAAACCCAGGACTGATCATCAGTGAGACCACAGAACCAGTGAGACGAGGAACCACAGGCTGATCATCACTAGAACCAGAAGAGGCCTGCAAAGGCCCACGACTGGTGAAACTCCTCTAAGAAGGGAGGACATGTTCAGCCAACTGTCAGACTCTCCAGACGCTGACCTTCCCCGTCTCACCCCGTGGGAGAGGCAGCTGCCTGCTTGGTCCCTGAACAGATCAGAGGTCCTCCGCGGTGTGAACGTGAGAAATAATGAGCACGGAGGGCTGAGCCGGTCCAGATGGAGTCCTCTCCGTGGTGTCCAAGGACTGACTTGGCCTCGGGTTCCTTAACTTCTTACCTTTCTGGCATCTCGTTTGTTGTGTGGCTTCGTATCATGTCTTGTCTGGTGTGTCGTGTACGAATCCCAGTTAAATATGTAGTGAAATGTCATTCAGTTTGGAATCCTGAACCTGCTTTATAATCATGTTAACCTTGCTCTCTGATGGAGTAAAGCGGACACTGTGGAAAGACCCAGCTCGCACGCACGCCCTTCCGGTATGCTTGTGAGACCCTCCAAGGAGGCTCTGTCTCCAGCCTGGTACTTAACACAGGCTGTGATTCCAGCTGGAGCTTCTGGGCCGGGACGTGTGGGGATTTCATTCTGAGATGTCCAATTAACCTCCTTCTGGACTCTCGATAAATTTAAAAATGCCTCAGGGCCCCAGAGGTTCGAGGGAGATACAAGAGGCTTCCTGAAGTGGAAATGAGAGGTCTAAGAATTTCCTTTTTTTTTTTTTGGTCAAAATGTATCTTTTTGGAGTAGATATATGGGTTTTATTAATGAATGAATGACTCAAATTGAGTGGCAAGATTTTCACACAAAAGTCACCATCAGGAGATAGATCTTAATTGGGGATATTAGTCTTGTATATTTTGTTTTTATTATCAGGGGTAATGTTAGAGGAGGCAGCTCTCAAATCAGATCAACCTTAACCTAGGAAAGAAGTATTCAGAGTTAATGTCAAATTTGTGTCCTCTCAAAAATATTCTCTCTGACGTCCAGAGATTTCATTAGTTGCATTCAACAATGGAGTTTGAAAGGATATGATGCTACAAAGAATGTTTGTTTGGTGAGGTCACGGCTGAAGCGACAGTCTTCATAATATTCATTAACAGTCTTTCCTAAGTAAAAGGGAAGTTGGAGACCAACATTTGTTGACAGCCTGCATACCCTATAGGAGGCTCTCACATGCCTTAATCTCATTTAGTCTTTATAGGCAACTTTGAGAAAGTCATTATTGTTCACTATTTACAGATGTGAAGAAATCAAGGCTCACTTAAATAACTTAGTCGATTTGGTAATATTTATGAACCTTGGACATGACCATGACCGAGACCTAGTGGCTTTACTTCTAGGAACTTATCCCGCTGTCCAACTTGTATAAGTGAGAAAGATGCTTAGTAAACCATTGTTCTGTAAGAACCCCAAACAGAAAGCAACCTATATGTTTATTGACAGGGCTGTCTCAATAAATATGGTATATTCACAAAAATGAAATACTAGGAAGCCCATAAGAAAGTGGTACTATTTTAAGAGATATTAATAAAGGTAAAAAGAACATTATAGTACAATCTGTTGGTGTAAAAAAATATGAAAATACGTTGTCTATGCCTAGGAAATTCCTGAAAAGATTCACCAGATGCTATTGTCAGAAATTTTGCATGAAGATGTATTGCTTTATCTTAAGAGTGACTTTACATTTTAACGAACAGCTCAGAGCATGCACTAGTGTGTGGAAAAGCCAGGATTTGAACTCAAGTAATAATATAAGTACTGAGGTTTCCATATTCTTTTAAATTTGAAAACTAGTTCCAGGTGCCTGCAGCCCATTCAAAAGTGCATGTTTTGCTAGGAAGTCAAGGTCAGTCCTATGACCTGTATGCTCGGCACGCTCAGTTGAGAAGTCCTGGGCAACCATTCGTTTGGGGCCCCTGGCAACAGGAAAGCCAGAAGACCAGCTTTTCCTGGTCTTTTCCTACTTGAACAATTTCTATAGGCTTGGATTCATTTTGGGGAGTAACCGCAGAGACACCAAATGCAGAGTAACCAGTGCAAATCAATATAAATAGTTAAATAAAAGTGAATCGTCATGTATATTCTTGATGTGTTATTTATAGAGCCCGGAAGTGTGGTCAGTGATGTAATCCTCATGTGAGCCTGGTCTCAGCCTCCCGTTCATGCCAACCTCCCAGTCTCTGCTTCAACCACACTGGCCTCTCCCTTCCTCCTGACTCCTGAGCAGCATACTCCCTTCCAGGGAAAGGACCAGGACCAGCTTCTTGGGTGGCCATGTGACCTGTGCCAAAGGGACTGTCATATGGACCCTGTCTTTGCTTTAATGCTCTGTTATCACCATCTTTAAATTTTTTAATTAGTTTGAACAAAGAGCCTCCCAATCTCATTTTGTGCTGGGACTCCTAATTATGTTGCTTACATTGTTCCTTTGTCTGAAATACTCCCCAGCCACCAACCGTCTACCCTCCTTACCACACCCACATCCCAGCTAGCCTCCCACCCATCATCTTTCAGAGCTCCCATGAACTGTCACAGCGGTTACAATTCTCAGGGAAATCTCCCCGGCTCCCAGTCTAAGTCAAGTTCTGTCCATGTAAGTTCTCATAATACTGGTTTCCTTGCCTTTGGAGGCATCTCAGTTTATAATTCATTGGAGTGACCACTTGCCTGCCCGCCCTGTCCGACTGTAAGTACGTTAAGGAGATGAGGTTTCTTGGTCTTGTCTCACACCCACCCCTGCTCACCTAGCTCTCAGGAAGTCCCCACTCAAAGAACTCCGTGAAGTGAATGAGTAAATGAATGAATGACAGGAGTTATGAATCACAAATTAAGCCATACAGCATTAGCCTGAGTCTATTCTCCAGCAACTCTTGAGATTCTGGGGAACACATCTGAAAACCACTGTCTCTATCATTACCCATGCTAATGCGAACCATTGCATAATGCAAGCTTCCACAAAATTTATTACCCAATAACATCCTGTTTTTTGAAAAAAAAAACTCTTCAGAAATATTATTCCTCTACCAAGTTTTATGAAGTAATTTTGTGCTATTATGCTGGTTTTGGCCGGTGTGTATGAAAACAGAGCTGTGAAGTTGAGCTGTACTTATTGCACATGTTAAAAATGCAATAAATAAAGATTTTTATTATGTTCAAGATCTCTCTAGTGTGACTTTCATTGAAGTGCATGTCATTTACGTGCTTTCTAGTTATTGGCTGGTGTTTGTGTTGGATGTAAGGACCAGGTCCACGGGAGCCTAAAAGGCCAGTCCACTCGCTTGCAGGTGAAGAAATGAGACCAGAGTTGTTAAGGGACGCACTCATGGCTGTGAATTAAGCCAGAGGAGGGACAGGAGCCCACTTCTCTTATGACAGGTCTCTAAACAAACTACAAATGTTTTGGGTGAGAGATTTGAATGGAGTTTTGTGAAGGTAAGGACAGTCACCGTTAAAAAAACAGGACAAGGAGTCCAGTCCTGGGGGGAGCCACCCACACCTTCTAGAAGAACAGCAGAAACATGAGACAGTTTTCTCTCATCCGACGAGATCAAGATGCCCAGGTGAGCAGCAGACTTCTCCCAGATGAAAAAGTTGACTTCACTCGGGATAATCATGGAAAGCCCTGGGCGAGGTTGGGAAGTGGATGGCTTCTGTTTTCTGCTTCCATTGGGAAAACCCATTCACACCTCTTTCTTACCTTCTGTCCACCTCCTTCCTTTGACAGCCTTCCTCCAAGGTGGCACCTTCCATGGGCTGCCCGCAGAATCCTGAGGCCTAGCACTGAGCCTAGCACACATTTCCTCCATTGCCAGAGTTTCTATTGCTCACGTTGGTGAGAGCACAATTGATTAGCAAAGGAATTTGCTTGGTATTTGCAGACAGTTTTTCATTATAACGAAATTGCACTTTCGAAAGGAAAAAGAGCCTGTAGCCTGAGCAAGGGAGATGCTCTCTTTAGGTTTCGCACTCATGTCATCCCAGGGAGGTGGGGGGATAGGGTTTCTGAGGAAGCCTGTGCTAGGGACACAGTTGGTGGCAAGAGAAGAACAGCCAGGGACTGTCTGGGTTTGTCCAATGACGTGTAGAGTTGGGATGACATATATATACTCCCGAAGTTAAAGCACTTTGGTTTTAACTAAAGAAATTAGTGACTTCGTTGTTGTAACTCAGAAACTCTCCAGACCCAAACTCTTTTTTTCATGCCAAAATGTTTTAAAATTCATCTTTTATTTTATTTTTAAGTCGGCTCCCCACCGAGTGCAGAGACCAACGTGGGACTTGAACTCACAGACCCTGAGATCAAGATCTGAGCTGAGATCGAGAGTCAGACACTCAACCAAAATGAGCAACCTGGGCATCCCTAAAATTCATCTTTTTAAAACTAGAAGTTTCTTTAATACAACTTTGATGGTTCAGGAAAACACAAATGCACTCACCACGCCATTCCCTTCTCTTTTCTCCTCCTTTCTTCCTGAGGACCAGAGTTTCCTGTCGAAAGATATGGATTCTGTTACTTACAACCCATGTAATCTCAGATACCTTACTTAACTTTTTCATCCTCAGTTTTCTGAACTGCAAAATGGGAACGATAATAGTACCTATGTAATGGGTTTGCTGTGTGTGTGAAACTAGGTAATGAACTCAAAGGACTTTGCACGATGTTTGATACCTATTAAGCACTCAATAAATACCATTATTAGCCTTCTCGTTTGTTTCTCAAGTCAAAATTAGATTCTCCTTGTGTTCCAACATCTCAGAACTCAACTCAGTGCTAGGTCAAATAATGGGAAACTCTTGCAGGAATATGAAGCTATGAGAACTAATGTGGAATGGGGGAGACATGCGTGACCGTCCCCTCCTACACATATCGGAGGATGGAAGCATGAGGACTAGTAGGGACCCCCAGAGGGGTCTGGGTCTGGCACAAGACTGCGTCTTCTCTCACTTGATGAGCCGGATGAAGTTAAAGTGTACCTCGAGGGTGGCCTTGAAAATAGCAGGACTGGGCGTGACACGTGCCTTTCCAATCACAGCACCTGTGTTAAGTCTTCGTCTCGTACCAGTATTGACAGAGGAAAAAGGCCCTGCTCTCTCAGAATTGACAATACATAGAGTGTGGGGGAAGACAAGAAACCACGGTGCATAATATATAACATGGCAGGGGTTTCAGGAAGGGCTCTGGGGGAAAATCAAGTGGAGGAAGGAGATAAAGTGAAGGGAGAGAGGTTATATAAGTCTTTCCCTTGGTGTTAAGCTCACAGATGATGTGTATGAAAGTGAATGTCCTTTAGTTTGGGTTGCTTAGCTAATTGGTTCATTTTAGTTTTTGTTCCGTTTTAACTCAGTCACTTGTCTCTTCTGTCTGGGAGACACGGTTCACGTATAATGACCGGAAGTAATGTGCAGATCTGGAGATCTAGCAGGAATCTGCTTGCTAAGATCTGAGCAGGCAGGCAGGGACAGCAAGTCAGGGCTGGAAGAGGCTGGAGGTCAGTGAGATTGCACAGATGGCAGAGGTGACCCAGCCGGGCAGAGAAAGGCTGTGACAAGGGCTCTTCTCTCTTGGTTCTGCGCTTGCCTGCTCGCTCCATGTGGGTGCCCCGGACTCCCAGAAGGAAGGCTGGGATAAGAGGTCTGAGATGGGGGCAGTAATGGTAACATCGGCTAATCAGCTGGCTCCCAAATGATCTCCCTGGCTCCAGTATCCCTATGTACCCTAAAACTTCACCCTAGGACATTGCTTTGATTGTCTGCCCTGCTATGGACAGACTTGGTGTGAACCCTCAGAACATATTTATAGACAGGTGATTGGGCACAACCCAGTGCGTGATAGCAAGGAGAGGAATCATCAGGGTGCGAAGACTTTTGCAAGCTCATGTGTCATTGCTCAAGTCACAGACTACGGAGTTGCTTTCAAAGCTCAAAGTCCCACCTAACACACTCGTGCACACACACTTGCTTACACACCTGCGTGCACACACACACTATTCCTTCACGAGAGGCTCTTCTAACGGCAGCGCTTGCTAACAAGAACACAGAGTTTTTGCCAGTATGCCCACAATTTAGAGCCGGTAAACATGAATGACAGCTTCTGTCCCTAAAGTCCTGTTCCTTCCCAGGCCTTTGAGCAGAAAGATCACTGGCTGCTGAGTGCTGAATGGTGAGCAGGGAGCCCCAGATTTGCACAGCACATAGCTCGAAACTCATTTCCGCTGCTTCCACCTGTGTGAATTAGAGCAGGTTATTTAATTTGACCCTCCGTGCTCTCATTTATGGTGACGCTGCCCTAACGCTTGTTTAGGAGATTCAGCAAAACTGCCTTTAACCCAGCGGTATGCTGTCCTAAAAGATCATTTTTTTTTAAATTTTTGTAAATATTTTGTATTTATTTATTTAAGAGAGAGAGCGAGAGCCGAGGGAGCAAGATAGAATATGATTGGGGGGAGGGGCAGAGGGAGAGGTAGGTTCCCTGCTGAGCACAGAGCCTAACATGGGGTTTCCATCCCTAGACCCTGGGGTCATGACCTGAGCTGAAGGCAGACGCTTAGCCAACTGAGCCAGCCAGGTGCCCCTATACTAAAAGATATTAATAGTTATTAATAACTCTGTACTTGGGGGGCCCCATTCTGGTGCAGAGTTCTTTCTTTGAGAGAACAAGCATGAGTGTGAGGAAGGGCAGAAGGAGAGAGAGAGAGAATCTCAGGCAGATGTCCCACTGAACTTGGAGCTGGACATGGGGCTCGATCTCACGACCCTGAAATCATGACCTGAGCTGAAATCAAGAGTTAGGTGCTTAACCGACTAAGTCACCCTGGTGTTGATTTCTCATCATAGTTCTCAGATCTATAATGATATTCTGAACACGTTGTTCTGTAATTGTTACAGCTTTTCCATCATCCACATCCTGGACCTGTATTTGCTCACTGCCACTGGGTTTCTTTCTTTTCTTAATCCTCACCGCTGTCCTGTGCAGCCCCCAGGATATACTTAATCTCTTCTCTGGGGTGTCTTGCATCTCGAGCTTCTCAGCATTTTCACAGGCGCCTCAGTAATTCTTCTGGCGGTCTTTAAACCTCTGATTAAGGTAAGAGATATCAAAATGCAAAATATTCTTTTAAGTGAAAAAAGGCACAGACATTTGTAGTTCGCATAAACACAAGCTCCGCCTTAGGTTCAAAATAGGTGACAAGTTTAATGTTAGCGAAACAGAGAAATCCTAAGCTCAACTTTTAAAAGTATTAAATAAGTAGTCGTTCAGAAACACATATGATTCTTATAAACAGCTGCTATCTACCTGATACCCGTCAGTGTCAATATTTGCAAAGTAAGGGTGTGGTTTTCAGCTGTAATTGTTCATTGACTGGAGGGATGCACGCAGAGGTCTGGCACTCGCTAGGCATTCAAGAAACAAAGGCTTTTATTAGGATGGTCTAGTCTATTAGCTGCTTTTTAGTTCATTCGCAACATACTGTGAGCCTATAATATGCAAAGATAAGCTCAAAGTTGTGAAAACAAACTATGTATTTTGTGTTCCCCTAGAATTGGAAATACAAGGAAAATAAGACATTCATCCTGGTACCACACTCAGAGGGCCCAGGGTGGTCAGGGCTGACTATTTCCTCCTACTAAACAAATGTCCTGTGTTCTCCTGGAAACAAAACTCTCATACCATTTCCATGAGAACCACTGGGAGAATCACCTGTATTTTAAAGAACCTGTGGCTTCTGAAGTAAAGAGAAGGGAAATGCTCTGAAAAGCAGAACCATTCTGGGGAGTCTGTCCAACCACACTACCCCGAACTCAAACCCCAGTTCACTCACCCCAGAGCTAGACCCCGCACAGTCATCCTTTGGCTGAAATATCTCCTACAAGAAGGTAACTGTTAGAGATGAACTTAACATGTACTTATAATTGTTTTGGGGAGGATTAAGGGGGTCTTGTTTCCTTCCTTAAAACAGCCTTATTAAAAAAAACAGCCTGATAAATATTGAGTAGATTGCGTTGATTGAGATGATAAGGAAGTGAATAATTTTGTAATACAGTTGCATTAGATACTTATATTTGAGCAAACTTGGGTCACTTAAAATAGGGATCCAAGTTCTTTCCTCAGTGGGCAGTTAATGGGTCCAGCTACATAATTTGTGGGTCCTAGAGCAAGACGAACATGTGTGAACCGTCTAATTTTTGTTCAAAAATGATTAAAAATTTCAAAAGAATGGAATCAATCTTATCTTACACCATATATCAAAGTCAACTTAAAATAGATTAAATGTAAGATCTAAAACTATAAATAACCTCCAGAAAAATGTAGGGGAAAATCTCCTTGACATTGGTCTTGGCAAAGGTTTTTTGTATCTGAGACCAAAAATGCAGCAAAAAAACAAAAATAAGTCAGTGGCGCTCTGTTGGTTAAGCATCAAATTAAAAAGCTCTGCACAACAAAAGAAATAACAAAATGAAAAGGCAACCTATGGAACTGGAGAAATATTTGGAAACCACATATCTAAGGAAAACCACATATCTAAAATGTATAAGGAAGTCATAGAACTCACTAGCAAAAATCCAAATAACCTGATTAGAAAATGGACAGAGAATCTGAAAATAAGACATACAAATAGCCAATGGTTATATGAAAAGGTATTCAACATTGCTAATCATCAGGGAAATTCAAACTGAAATCACAATAAGATACCATTTCACACCTGTTAGAATGGCTATTATCAAAGATAAGACATAACAAATATTGGTGAGGGTCTAGAGAAAAGGGAACCCTTGGGCACTATTGGTAGGAACATAAATTGGTGCAGCCATATGGGAACCAGTATGGAGATTTTTCAAAAAATTAGGAATAGAACTACCACATGATCCAGCAATCCCTGGATGGGGCATATATCCAAAGGAAATGAAATCACTATCTTGAATATTCACTCCAATTTTCATTGCAGCATTATTTGAAATAGCCAAGTTATGGAAACAACCTAAAATTTCTTTGACAGATGAGTAGAGAAAGAAAATACGATATGATGGAATATTATTCAACCATAAAAAAGAAGAACATCTTGATGTTTATGACATAGATGAACTTGGAGGACACTATACTAAGTGAGATAAGCCAGATACAAAGAGACAAACACTACATGATTTCACCTACACAAGGAATCTTAAAAAGAAAAAAAAGGTCAAGTTCGTAGTGCCAGCAAATAAAATGGTGGTTTCCAGGGCTGGATGGTGAGGAAATGAGGGGATTTTGGTCAAAAGGTAAAAATTTTTAGTTACAAGATGAATAAGGTCTGGGGATCTAATGTATAGTGTGGTGACTATAGTTAATCAAACTGTATTGTATACTTGAAATTTGCGAAGAGAGTAGATCTTAAGTGTTCTCACCACACATACAAAAATAACTATATGACGTGATAGATCTGTTAATGAACTTGATTATGGTAATCATTTCACAATATATACATATATTAAATCATCACATTGTATACCCTAAATATAAATAATTTCTCAATTGTAAATAAAAAACTTAGAACAAAGGAAGAAAATTTAAATAAAGCTGGGTGGGGGGAAGAAAAGATCTCAACAAAACACAGGGTAAAAAATGTTGGAGAATTCAGGACAGAGTTAAAAGATAAGAGAGATGTGATTAAAAGGGGGAGTAGAGGGGTGCCTGGGTGGCTCAGTTGGTTAGCGACTGCCTTCGGCTCAGGTCATGATCCCGGAGACCCAGGATCGAGTCCCGCATCGGGCTACCTGCTTGATGGGAAGCCTGCTTCACCCTCTCTCAGTCCCTCTGCTTGTGTTCCCTCTCTGGCTGTGTTTCTCTCTGTCAAATAAATAAATAAAATCTTTAAAAAAAAAAAAAGGTGGGGGGAGTAGAGAGAATGTGGAGAGGAACTGATATCAGAAGAGAAAATACAGACGCCAGTTCCAAACTGATGAAAGACGTCAATGCACAGATTCAATTTTTAATTAGCTCCACATCCCCTAAGAAAAGTAAGTACAGAGGAAACAATAAGATACACTATGTCCTAAATAATAAAGATAATGAGAAAGATTTTAGACTATACAGAAGCCAAATACACAAGAAAAAAGCTGATAGCTGAGGTCTCAATCTAAATAAAGTGAGAGAGACATCAGGGGAGCATCACTTTTAAAGTGGTAAGGAAATCTCTTGGTAAAACAGAATTCTATACCCAGCAACCATACTGCCCCCAAACAAAGATTTCTGTTTTTTTTTTTCTCCTTAAGATTTTTATTTATTTATTTTCCAGAAAGAGAGAAAGAGCACAAGCAGGGGGAATGGTGGGGAGAGGGAGAAGCAGGCTCCCTGCTAAGCAAGGAGCCCAATGTAGGACTCGATTCCAGGACTCTGAGATCATGACATGAACCAAAGGCAGATGTTTAACCAACGGAGCCACTAGAGAGCCCCAAAATAAAGATTTCTTAAGACAAGCTGAAACATTTTGTTGTTAGCAGCATTGAATTAGAAAAAACACTAGAGTGAGTCCTTCAGTCCAAAGGAAAATAATCCCAGATTGAATTGGAAATGCAGAAAAGAATGAAGAATAACAAAAAAGATAATACATTGATAAATAGAAATGAATATTGTTTTATGAAGCGATACTAGAAATGCCTTATGGAAATTAAAACATATGTAGAATTAAAATGAATGACAACCATAATACAAAAGTCAGGAAGGGTAATAATAGAATTAAAAGCATTCAAGTTGTTAGAATTTGAGGGTATAGTTTATTAGACTCTATTAGATATTCATGATCTAGTCATTTGTGCATGATTATAACTAACAAGTTTATAGAGGGATCAATGGAACAAGAAAATAAAATACTTAATTCAAAGCAAGGGTAAATACTTACTCAGGTAAAGAAATTAAGGAGACTTTAACCAGTTAGATCCAAGCATGGGGAAAGACTAAGATGGTTGAAATAATCTCAAACTTATAGCAATTACATGAAATGTAAATGAACAGAATATTAATCCCTTTTTAATGACTATGTGATTTATTCTTTAGAACTTTTGACAAATATTTTGCACATTCCTTTATTGAAAAACAAAGAATTTCAAGACAGCAAAAGCAGAGCATTATATTTTTTAAAAGATTTTATTTATTTGTCAGAGAGAGTTTCCATGTACCCCTTATCCAGACCCAGGTATCATCAACCCATGGCCGACCCATTCCTACACCCACCTGCTGTTTGCCTCCCCTATTACATTTAATAAACCCAGGACATCATATTTTTTTATTGGGAAGAGCATGTAGGGCTTAGTGTCCAATTATAAGTACGCGGTGTTGGGAGGAAAAATTTTATTCTATCCTCAAGATTCTTTTGGCTGGTCTAAGAATTTAATCAACATGAGACAGATTAACAGAAGAAAAATCACATTTAATAGTGTACGTATGGGGCCCCGTGGGAATCCAAGTCCCCTGGGCAGATAATTGAGGCCTATATGCCATCCGGATGTAAAGAGAAAGGGGACTGGGACTTCAAAAAGAGGGAAGATAATTCACAGGAAGATGAAAAAAAGCAAATGTTTGTTGGGCCATTCATAAACAGTGGGGCACAGAGAGGAATTTTACCAAGCACACTGCTGATTTCCTCCCTGCCTACCATCCCCAGCTCATGTTATACTCTAGTTATCTTCGCTGGTAGCTCCCTTCCTGGAGCAGGTGTTTATCTCAGTTCTATCAGGCAGTTAGGACGAAAGTCAAAGATTCTTCCTGAGTCTTCTGTTCCTTAAAAGCAATTGGTCTAAAATAATCCTTTGACCACCAAGCACATTTCAGGGCGGCGAATTTTGCTCACCTACAGTGGAAAGGGATAAATTAAGGTAGCTATGGTTCCATTGCTGAATAGTAGTAATTGCTAACACTTTCTCAGCATACATGGGGGGCCAGAGACTGTTCTTGGCGTGTCACGTATGAATTTTGCTAGAGAACAGTGGAGCCATGAATAAAAATGAGGTGCTGGGGAAAAGCCCAGGATCTGACTGCCTTTCTCTGCAGCTGGGTTTCTGCACATCTGGGACTAACATGATCTTTGTAAAGAAGAATTTTACAGGCCATGACCCAACAATGCTTACGGAGAGTCTCAGAGGTAGGGGTGGTAAGGGGGCGAGGGTCAGGACGGTAAACGTATGCGATTTTAATGATTATCAGAGGGTATATGGATTAGACTTGCAAAACCCTTCGGCGACTCCTCCCCCCCTTCTCCAATGCCAGATACTTGCTTGAGCTGCTACTGTCTGCAGCTAACCCTTCAGCCCTGAGGTGTTAGTGGGCTTCCTCCTGGGGGTGGGTAAGCCCTTTTGTCCTACCTCAGGTCTCCTTTGCCTGGAAGAGGGCTCCGATTCCCGGCTCCAGATCCCCGCAGCTGACTGGGCTGAGCCTGACTCAGTCTTTTTTTTTTTTTTTTTTTTAAAGATTCTATTTATTTGACAGAGAGAAACACAGCCAGAGAGGGAACACAAGCAGGGGGAGCCAGAGAAGGAGAAGCAGGCCTCCTGCCGAGCAGGGAGCCCGATGTGGGACTCGATCCTGGGTCTCCGGGATCATGACCTGAGCAGAAGGCAGCCGCCCAACCAACTGAGCCACCCAGGCGCCCCCTGACTCAGTCTTAAGAGCTGATCTAGATGGAAACACTCAGGAGATATTTGGAATGGAGGTGGTGTTTACAGAGAACTTAGGCCCGAAAATGAAGATTTCGAGATAATAGAGCAGAGAGAAGATGTGAGATGTTGGAGGGATTCCCTGCGAAAGTGTTGCAGCAGGGCCGAAGACCAAGCCCTGTGTAGTGCGGCCACGAACACAAGCATTCCTAGTGGCTCAGGAAAGATGTGGAGAAACACAGCTTTTCCAAATGTCCTGTGGTCCGGGAACAGGCTCTTTCATTAAAGATGCAGAGCTTAAATGCTATGAAAACCAATTTCTTGAAGTATAAATTTTTTTTAAGTATAAATTTTTAATTGAACTAAAAAGAATTTTATATTTGTAAGGGTCTTTTCCAGCTCTAAAGTCCTTTAGACAACAAGAGAATCGACTTGCAATTCGAACATAAAGTGACTGTATTTGAGATACTACACCTAGAAATATAGTTTAATAACACAGTGATGTTCAGATGAGGACCCCTGGCTGGCTCAGTGTGTAGTGTTTGACTCTTGATCTCAGGGTCGTGAGTTCCAGCCCCCCTTGGGTGTAGAGATTACTTGAAAAAAATGTGAATGATCACTTCAACATTATTTTAGGGTTTTTTGGGTCATTACCAGTTCCTTAAAATCATATGAAACATGAGAAAAGTTAGCATAAACAAACCAAAAAAAGAGTTTAAATTTTTTTTTTCTTTTACATTCAGCAAAATGTCAAGTGACACAGGAGGAAAAAAATAATAAATTCAGCATCCGGGATGAGTAAAAGAGAAAGAAATGACCCAACCCCTTCCAGTTGTCATCCGCCCAGTCAGGCCCTTCGATGAGCTGACACCGTCAACCCTGCCCCAGCTCTGGAGGTCTTTCTTGGTCATCTCCGGAAGATTCTGCTGACTTCTGAAAATTATTTTTACAGGGATAGGTATGAGCTTCTCTACCATTCACGTGGTATTATATTTCTTGACAGCATCAGGAGGATTTCCAAATAGAGACGAAGTTTTTCAGACGCTAGAGAAAACGGAGTGCGAGGAATCACAAAGTCGAGGCTGCACAGAGACGCGGCTCTGCTGGGGGAGGAAGACTCTCCCGCTGCGTCAGGAGGGCGCGATGGGGAGCTCAGGCTGCCCTGACAACGTGCCCCAGACCAGGGGGCTTACCTGGTACACGTGTATTGTCTTCGGGTACTGGAGGCTTCAAGGCCCACATCAGGGTTGCTTGGTTCCTTCTGAGGGCTCTCAGGGAGTCTGTTCCAGGCCTCCTGTCCCCTAGGATGTCAGTTAGGGTTCTCCAGAGAAGCGGGACCAACAGGATGTGTGTGTGGGAGGGGCGAGAAAGAGTGAGAAGGAGAGAGAGAGATTGATTTATTTTAAGGAGTTGACTCACAGAATGGGGAGGCTTGGTGAGGTCAGCCCACCAGGTGGAGACCCAGGGAAGAGTGTCACATCAAGTCCAAAGACCCGCTGCTCCCGTCTCTTCCATTCACTGCACAGGTTTCCATGGGGAGTCCCCAAGACCTTTACAGCAGGGAGCCTCTAGATAGTCTCCAGTGATCCCCTGCTCCTTGGATTTAATCCTTTTTATAATCCCCTCCCTTTGAGGATGGGCTGAATTTACTGGATTGCTTTTAATGAATAGGGCCAAAGACCTGAATGTTCTAAAAAGAATGTGGTTTCCACCTCAGATGTTCCAGCACTTCCTCACTCCTCTCTCCCCCTGCCCCCCATCCTAGCTGCCATGTCATGAGGATATCCGGGCAGCCCCTGGAGAGTTCCTCATGGCAAGGAGCTAGAATCTGCCTGCAAAAACATGGGTATTTTTTGGATTTTCCTGAGGCCTTCTAAGGTCTGCCAACAGTCCCATGAGTGAGCTGTGAGATGACTTCTGCCCTGAAACACCCAGCTAAGTTGTGCCCTAAATGAATGTTTGCTGTTTTTAGCTATTGAATAGTGGGGTTATTTGTTGTGTAGCATTAGATCATGAACACGAATTTGCACTAATAACTGGGAACAGTATAATTAATAAAGCACATCTTGATTAATGAATCACCGTCCTCCTCTCAAGTACGAAATCTAATTCTTACCTGTAAAAAAATGGGTTCTCCGGGCAGGCCCAACGCAAGTCATCCAGACTGACCCCACATATTTAGTGTCTGCTTCAGGACGTAGCCCACCATCCTCCCCTGTCTTCTTCTGCTGTGTTTTCTTCTCCCTCCCTCATCATCTGACTCTATGGGTAGCAGTTAATCTCCAATTTCTCCAGTTACGCTTTTTACTCATTAAGTTTATTATACTTAACTGAGTTATGAAAATAGAATGGTATACAGGAATATAGTACTTTAAACTTCCGGATGGTAGGGTGGGCAGGTCCCCCAATTATAGGTCTGGCATAGACTGCATAGTGACTCCAAGTCTGCCGATCTCGTGGGGAATGCAGGAGGACCCTCTCAAAATGACGCCGATGCAAATTGCTATCTTTCAGCCTGGGGCATTTGATTAGCTGTGATTCCAAGGAAACTGTGCTTTTCTTTTTTGTGTATTATGGAAAGTGGTTGGCGTTAGTTGCATCTTTAGCACTTTAAGAAAATGATTCTTTGATTTCTTAAATACGAAGCAGGAAAGATAAGACCCAGTAAGGGGCCATCCCTTAAATGGGGTAGTAAGCTATAGGTTTGTTTTGTTGTTGTTGTTGCTTAAAGACTTTATTTATTTATTTCAGAGAAAGAGAGAGAGAGAGAGAGAGAGAGAGAGAGAGAGAGAGAGCGCACCTGCTCCAGAAAGGGGAGGGGCAGAGGGAGAAGCAGACTCCCAGCCAAACAGGGAGCCTGACAGGGCGCTTGATCCTGCAATCCTGAGATCATGACCTGAGCCGAAGGCAGCCCCTTAACTGACTGAGCCAACTGCATCAAGTTGTAGTTTTAAAAGAGCTTTGCCAGAGTCACATCAATCGCTATCAGTGATTATGGAATTCCTTCTGCGTGTCGGGCTGGGGAATTAAAAAAAAGATGAATAACATGGAGCACCTGGGTGGCTCAGTCGGCTAAGCCTCTGTCTTTGGCTCAGGTCATGATCTCAGGGTCCACCTGAGGGCTCCCTGCTCAGCTGAGAGTCTGCTTTTTCCTTGCCCTCTGCCTGTCCCCCCCAACTTGAGCTTGTGATCTATCTTAAATAAATAAATAAATCTTAAAAGAAAAAAGATGTACAATTCCATGAATGTCTGCTGTTGAATCACTCAGAAATCAGTGAGGGAAAGGACCCCTAAGCAAATGATTGTAACACAGTAAGTGAAGGGTTAAGGAGCAGAACCAGTTAGATTGACTACAGTGACATTTCCTCTCTCTAATACTGGTCCCAGGCAACCCACTTTTTGTTACTTTATTTTTGCCATTCATAAAATTATATATATACATATATATATATATATATATATATATATGAATAAAACCATACCATAGTTACAGTCTTCTGTGGCTGGCTTCTTCAGCTCAGCATGATGGTTTTGAAATTCATTCATGTTAGTTGTCATTCTTTTTTATTGCCAAGTAGTACTCCATTCCATGGCCATGGTACCATTTATCTGTTCTCCAGTTGATAAACATTCGGGCTGTTTCCAGTTTGGGGCTCTCCTGAGTAGTGTTGCAATGGACATGACAGCCCAGTACTTTTTCAGACATGATTTCATTTCTCTTGGATAGATACCTAGAAATGGAACTGAGTGATCATATGATCAGTGTATTTTTAAAAAAGATTTATTTATTTATTTTAGAGAAACAGATCAAGTGCACAAGTGTGGGGAGGGACAGAGGGAGGAGAAAGAAACTCCAGCAGACTTCTCACTGAGCTCAGAGCCCAACACAGGGCTCATTCCCACAACCCCGAGACCATTATCTGAGCCTAAACCAAGAGTCAGATGTCCAGCCCTCCGTACCACCCAAGAATCCTTGATCAGTGTATGCTTAACTTTACAAGAAACTAATGTACCTTTTTCCATAATGGCTGTATCATTTCCCATCCCCAACACAGATACATGAGACTTTGAGTTGAGCTCCTTCTCCTCCCCCACACAACCTTGTCCATCCTTTTCTTTTCCATCCTTCTGGAGGGGATGTAGTTGTATCTCATTATTCTGACTCACATGTAACTAGTGATGTTGAACATCCTATAACTCTTGTGTGTGAAATATCTGTTAAAATCTTTTATCCATTTTAAAATCCGGTTGTTTATCTTATCATTTAGTGGCAAGATTCTTAATCTATTTGGTTACAAGTTCTTTAATTAGATACATGTTTTGTAAATATTTTCCCCCAGTCTGTATCTTGCTATTTTGCCTTTTTCTTTTTTTTTAAAAGGTTTATTCATTATCTGAGAAAGAGATAGATAGATAGAGAGAGAGAGCTGGGACTTGTGTGTGCATGGGGGGAAGGGCAAAGGCAGAGGGAGAGAGAAATCCTCAAGCTGACTCCCTTCAGAGTGCAGAGCCTGATGTGGGGCTAGATCCCCAGGACCCTGAGATCATTACTTGAGCTGAAATCAAGAAATAGACACTTAACCAGCCGAGCCACCCAGGCACCCTTCATTTTCATATTATTTTTCATAGACCAAAGCATTTTAGTTTCAAAGTTCAACTTACATTTTTCTTCCATAGTTTGTGTCCCATCTAAAAAATCTTTGCCTACCACAAGAGCATGAGGATTCTCTCATTCATTTTCTGGCTTTAGCTCTTATATGTAGATGCATGATCCATTTTGAGCTAAATTTTATGTGGGTATGAGACAAATTCTTGTTGGGACGGCCAGTGATTCAGGCCCCATTGGCAGAAGGGACTTTCTCTCCTCCAGGGAATGACCTTGGCAACTTTGTTGCAAATCCACTGAACAAAGAATTATGGGGCAATTCCTGGGCTGTCTACTCTGTGTTGCTGGTCTGTCTAATCTGGTGATAGCGCATCGTCCTGAATATTGTCAGTGAATGTAAAGTTTTGAAATCAAGAAATGGAAGCCCTTTAACGTTGTTCTTTCTAAAAACTGGCTTATCTATTCTAAGTTCTTCACATTTTCCGATAAATTGGAGACTCTTCTTTAGCTGATTTCTACAAAGAACAAATTCTGGGATTGTGATTGTGGTTGTTCAAATCTATGGCCCAGTCCAATCAGAGAGAATCGCCATCTCAACCTTAATGAGTGATTAACCTTAAAGAGTGATTAATCTCTCCATTTATTCAGGTTCTCTCTATCTTCTCTCAGAATTGTTTTATAATGTTCAATGTTTACGTCTTACACATTGTCTTTTAAGTTTCTTCCTAAATTTTGTGATGTTATAGTGAATAAGCATTTCAAATATTATCTTTAGATTTTTCATTCATATAGAAATACAAATGATTTTTGTTGACTGGCTTTATATCTTACAACCTTGCTCAATTCATTTATTAATTCTAGAGTATTTTAAAAGATCTCTCAACATTTATTAGACAATGATGTCTGTGAAAAAAGGCAGTTTTATTATTCCTTTATAATCAATATGTCTTTTGTTTCTTTCTCTTACATTATCATACTGTGTAGGCCTTTCAGAACAATGATGACGGGGCGCCTGGGTGGCTCAGTTGGTTAAGCGACTGCCTTCAGCTCAGGTCATGATCCCGGAGATCC
This sequence comes from Spilogale gracilis, assembly GCA_004023965.1. Taxonomy (NCBI): domain Eukaryota; kingdom Metazoa; phylum Chordata; class Mammalia; order Carnivora; family Mephitidae; genus Spilogale; species Spilogale gracilis. The sequence goes on along the minus strand of PITA01000418.1, from coordinate 194,118 downwards.
GGGATCGAGTCCCAGATCGGGCTCCCTGCTCGGTGGGAGGCCTACTTCTCCCTCTCTCACTCCCCCTGCTTGTGTTCCCTCTCTGGCTGTGTTTCTCTCTGTCAAATAAATAAAATATTAAAAAAAAAAAAAAGAACAATGATGACTAGAAACAATGAGTGTAGATCTACGCGCCTTGCTTACGATCCTAGATAGAAAGCTTTCATTCTTTAGCCATAAGTGTGGTATTAGCCAGAAGTTTTTCACAAAGGCTCTTTATCAGGTTGAGGAAGTTCCCTTCTATTTCTCATGTACTTAAACTTGATTTTTATAAAATCATAAATAGGTACTGAATTATATCAAATGGTTTTTTGGTATCTATTGATACGATCACATTTTTAGTTTTTCAGTCTGTTGATATAGGGAATTACACTAATTTTTAAACTGTGAAAGTGAACCTGTGTTCGTGGAATGCAAGTGGGGATAAACCCCACTTCATTAGGCATATGCTATTCTTTTTAGACATTTGTTGGATTCGATGTGATCACATTTTGTGAAGATTTATTTGCATCTTTACTCATGACTGGTATAGATCTTTCCTTGAAATATCGTTGACTGGCTTTAAGAGCAAGAGTGATGCTAACCTCAGAGGATAAGTTACAAAGTGTTCCCTCCACGGGTACTTTCTAGAAGAGTATATGTAGGTCTGGTATTGTTTCTTCTTTAAAGTTTTGATAGAATTCATTGTAAAGTCAAAGATTTAAGCCTGGGATTTTCATTGTGGGGAAAAAAAATTACAAAATCATTTCTTCAGTTGGTACAGATTTATTTATATTTTCTTTTACCCTTGAGTTAGTTTTGGTAATATGTGTCTTTAAAAGAACTTTCCCTTTCATCTAAATTGTCAAATTAACTAGCATAGATTATTAATAATATTCTCTTATTATCATTTTTTAAAGACTTCTTAAGAAACATTTTTTTATTTGAGAGAGAGAGAGCTCATGAGTTGGGGGAGGGGCAGAGGGACAGACTCTTCAAGCAGACTCCCAGCTGAGTGCGGGGCAGGTCACGGGACTCGGGACTCGATCCCATGACCCATGAGATCATGGCCTGAGCCAAAACAGTCAAATGCTTAACTGACTGAGCCACCTAGGCATCTCTCCCCGATTATCATTTTAATGTCTGCAAAATCTTTGGTGACAGTCTGTCATTCAGTCTAGTTGTCGTTAGCAGGTGTATTCTCTATTGTTTCCCGGGCACCAGGTGCCGCTGCTCGCTGTGCCCGGCGGGGGCTTGGGCGCTGGGCGCTGGTGCTGGTGTCCAAGGCCGGAGAGGCCATGCACACTGCAAGCACACCGGAACCAGAAGAGCTCTGCCTCTCTGCACTATTTCCCAGATGGTCACAGAGCTTAACACCAAGCCATCTGGAAAAGGAAAAATAGGACTTAAATATTACTTAAATATATAAAGGGCCCAGATCCATTTTCACAGGACTGGCAAAAAGCATGAATTTAGAGCCAAGAGGCCATAACTCAATAACCAGCACAGAGTGCTTTGTTAAGCAACAAAAGCTAACTCACGTATCCTAGACCTTCTTGGTTTATCTTCCAAGCATCTTAACCCCTTTTTCCCTTTTTCCGAATCTTTCTCTGTGTCGCAGTCTGGGATATTTCTTCAAGATACAAGATTTTTTTTTCACCTGTCTAACCTCTGTTGTTAATCTACACACCAGATTTTAAATTTCAAAAATGAATTTTTTTCATTTCTAAGGAGCTATTTGGATCTTGTCACACAGTCCTATTTTTTTCATGATGATGTCTACATCCTTTAAAATACAATTTTAAACACCCTTATTTTATCATGTCTTTCTAATTCTGCTATTATCTCAGGTTCTTGCTAGTCTTTCTGTTTGATGTCTTTGTGGTGAGTTTTCTTGTGTGGTTTATAATTTTTGTTTGTGAGCTTATTTCTTTAGAATTTTTTTTCCTGAGAATTATATTTTCAACTAACAAAGTGTCTCTGGAGAATAGTTCATATTTTCTTCTTCTAGGCAGCTAGAAATTTCACCAGCCTGAGACTAATTTTTATGCTAAAAGTTTAGTTTGGAAATTCTCACATAATGTGGGTACTGTAAATTTCATCTCCACACCTCTACATGGTGCAGGTTTGGAATCTCAATATTTCATAGAAAGTGTTTTTCCAGGACCCTGGGCAGAGTTCACTTTATTGTTGCTTTCTTTGGAAAGCAGAGAGAGTTTTTTAGACCATTTTAATGAAAGGACATCTTGCTCAGGATTTCAGTTTATTTAAGGTTCCTGCTCCTTGCTTCCCGTGGGCCCAAGAACACATCTCCTGCCCTTGCTTGAGTGTTAAAATCCCATCCTTAGCCTTTGGGGCCCACAGTCAGATCTAATTCCTGCCCTTACCCCCATCTGAGACATCAAGTTCTAAGTTTACTGCTCACTGTGACACCTGGAGCTATTGAGTTCATCTATGCATTCAAAATCCTTTCTGCCATCTTTTATCTAATATTTCTCTGTGAGTGTGAAATGTTATAAGGTTGGCAGTAAAATTTGCTTTAGCCCAGTATGCCCAGTTTCTGGGACCTGAATTTTAAATTTTTTCATCATTCTGGGATTTACAGTTGAAGATTTTAAACAGGAGAGGGACACAATCAAATTTGTTTTACAATGATCACTTGGGTAGATATGAGTGAATATTAGAAGAGAATGATTCATGACTGGAAGATCAGTTAGAACACTATTGTAACGGCCAAGATTCAAGGATGATAAGATAATGAAGGGTCTCCCTTCCCCCCACCTCACTCAAGGAGAATCCTTGTTCTTTAGGAAGGGAAGATTGTGAAGTTGTGTGGTCGAGGGAGGATTCAAGGAGGAGGTGATGCCTGTTCTCACCTTTGAAAAAGAGAAGAGGAATTATTTGGATGGTGAGCAGAGTAAAGAGCCTTCTTTCAGGGTGGACAGGCCCAGGATGAAGCCAAGAAAGGAAAATGGTAGGAGTGTACGGGGCTTATAGTAAAGGGCTGGGGAGTAGGACAGTGTGACCAGAGTGGAGGGCCAACCACGGGGGCTGTGGAAGGTAGTTGGAAGGACCGCTGAAATCTGATTGGGAAGGCTGTTTAATCCCCCATAGATATCCTCATTGTTTGTGATCACTAATATTTTTGGGAACACAGTCCTGGGTTTTACCAGTGCAGAAACCACAAAGGGTATTTTGGTTAGACTGACGGAGGGAGGAAGTTGGGTCCTAAAATGTAGTTGTCCCACAGATCATCTACACTTTCTGTTGCCATGAGAATCTAAGTTTAAATTTCAGAAAAAAAACAAAACAAAACATTTGGCAATTGATCTAAATCATCCACCTCCAACAGCATCAAAACAAAGTGCTGGCTTGGTTGCTACCTGCTGCCGTTTTCCACTTGATTCTAAGACTATTTAGTAGAGAGCAGGACACAGATGGGCATTGGATCTGCTTTATGTTCTTAAAAAATGAGGTGGTGGGTGTTTCGAGAGAAACTTCAGGCTGTTTTCTCTTTCCTGTTAAGAATGGCATAGCCCACATTATATACATGGAATGATGTCTCACAAATGTGCTTCTTTCCACAATCATCAAATATTTTGGAGAGTTGGAGTAACGTCCCATCCCTTAAAGATAAGTGCTCAGTGACCTCTGGCATATGCAGAAGTCAGGATGGAAATAAGGAGACAGGAAAAAGCTTAGGTGATGGACTTACCATACCCAACAGAAAAAGAAGCCAAGAGAAAGAGACACTTTTTCTTTTTCTTTTTCTTATTTTTAAATGATGACTAGTTACAGAGTGGTTCACCTCTAGACCAGCATTGTTTTGGACATTTATCTTTCTTAATAGACTGGTGAAAGAGATAAACACACTTTTATTCATTTTTTTTGTGTGTGTATGCAGTTTTAATAAAAGGTTCAAATAACAATTTTTGGCTCACAGACCAGCGGGAAGAGTCCCTATTACTGCAGCAGGCACTTCATGGTCTAGCCCCGATACCCAGCCAGTGGCCAGAGAGAAAGGATATATGTGCCAACTCCTAATAGGCCTTTTCTGACACACCTGGAGGCATACTACTTTGGGGATGGGACCCACAGGAAGATGGGCAGGGCTCAGAACAGCAAGGTGTGTGTCGTTTCCTGGAAGGTCAGCTCTGAGGGCCGGTGAGGATGGTTAGAGGAGGCAGAGAAGGAAATACAGGAGGCAAGATCAACTGGGAAATTCAGGTTCTCGTCCAGGTGGGACATGATAGAAACGTGGGCCGGGCTGGTGGCCACAAGGACAGAGAGGAGGGCTATCTGAGGTGACAGCATTAGAGACTGATGGACTGTGGAGGCTGAGGCAGAGGAAAGGTTGAAGATAAAGCCTAGATTTCTGGTATGGGTGACCAGGGGCTTGTGATGGTTGCCCAACACAGAAGAGTCTGGAAGAGGAAATCATTGCGGGGGTGCAGGAACTGCTGGGTTAGAGGGTCAAGTCACAAAATCCTGCTAACGTGAGGCATGGTCCACGAATCCCGCTAACAGCTTCCTGCCAGACCTGAAAGCCGTTGGTGAGGAGAAAAAGATGTTTTTTGTTTATAACTGGGCCAAATGTTTGTTATTACTGATGCTGTGCAGCACTTAGCTTCCCTTCTTGTATCTGGGCACCCCCCTTGTTACGGAGGACTGGTAAGGCACAGAGCCCCACTTCTCACTGTAGGAGGCTGAGGAGGGGCCCCCACATTCTGGCTGCCGGGATCCCAGCAGGTCCCAGGTTCAGGCCACAGTACCCAGATCTTTGGTCGAACGCTAGTCCAGATGTTGCTGTAAAGGTATTTTCAGATGAGATTAACATGGAAATCAGTAGTCCTTGAGTAACGCAGATCGCCCTCCACAATGTGGGGGGGACTCACTCAATCAGTTGAAAGCCTTAAGAGAAAAAGACATTGTTGTTCCCCTGGAGCATCAGGGAGGGAATTCTGCAAGCTGCAACATCAGTTCTTCCCTGATCCTCCAGCCTGTCCGTCAGAGGGAAGATAGCCAGAGTCAGGGTCTGCTGCCTGCGATAATGAGCCTTGCCTAAAACTACCATAAATGCTCATTGTTGACAAATCACAAACACCGGAAAAGGTGAAAACAAAAGAAAACAAAAATAAAGCTCAAAAATTCACATGTACCCTGATACAACGAATTTAAACATGTTCCCAGTTTTCTTCCAAATTCTTCTATACATGCTTTACAGCCTTGCGTCCATACGTATGTGGTATTTTATCCTGCTGATTCATTGAGCACTGTATTACTACTAAAGCATTTAGATGTGTTCTTAAACACCCATCATTCACTGATACTCTCAGTCCTATTTCAGTCTTCTTGATGTATGTTTTCTGTTTGTTAGGCTCTTTCTTTGTCTCTTTCTTTGTTTTCTTGCCATCTGGGACCTATGCTGTATTTTATTTCCTTTTCGCTCCCAAAGTGATTTGGAAATAGATGCCCCATTTAAATCTGTTTGGGGTTACCTTTAAGTTTAAGAAACACGTGGTTAAAATCAATTTCTCTAGTTATTAAAGTTGAGAACAGATGTATGGATCTCCTTTCCCCATACCCTCTCCCTGGTTTTCATGGAGTATCCTAACATATGTTTAGTATTTACTCATATTTTCTTAAGAATCGTTTTTTGCTTCATCGATTTTGAAACCATATCTTCCAAATTACTTACACGTTCAATTGGTTTTAATATTTATTGCATGACATTCCTATTCTTGGAAGTGGTGCTTTCGAGAAGATATTAGAATGGTGCATTTTTTTTTTTTTGAGCCCTTGTCTATTTGAGACCATCTTTGTTACTTTCGCACATGAATGACAAGTTGGCTTGCTCAGAGAAGTGTTCTCAAGCTATTAATAGAAACTTTTAATGGAGGTGAGTCAGACCTCCTTACCATCTTACCAGCCATCCTTTACTGTGCTGGCTTAGGTGATGGGGAGGGATTATACAAGAGGGTAATTTTCAATCCAACCTCATCCACTCCAAAGTCAGTGGAAATTTCCCCCCATTCCTGCCCATGATGCCCTCCCCTCTCTAATGTGCAGTGGAGTCCCAAGTTCCCATATTTCTGTGTACCTTCACAGGTATTCCAGTGGACGGTTCAGAGAGGGTCTACTAAGTAAGCCTTAGGTTTACTGGCACATCACCTCCAAATGCCACAACGGCGTTCATCAGCTCCTCTTAGGTCCTTACTTCACTGGCCGTGGTTACTTTAGATTCAGCCTTCTTTTATGTCTGGGGATCAAACATCTATGGTTGCACATTCACTGAAACTAACCTGACTTAGTGTAAACAAAAAAAGAACTAACTTAGAAGAATGCAGAAAAAGCTTCATGGAACCCAGGAGCAAAAAATGTAATTGGGTCTTAACAGGAAGTGGAAGTAGGACCCTCCAGTTCTTATTTCTGTTTCTCTCCGCAGTTAGGGACTCATAAGGATAAGTAGAGATCGCTGTCATCTGCCAAGTACTGAGTCTTTGCCACAAGGACCCTTGGAGAAAGGTATCCTGCAACATCTCCGCCATACAGAGGAGAAAGCCAAGCCACAGAAATTAAGTTGCCACCTGACTTGGAGGTTGCAAACAGAATTTAGATCTCCAGTCTCGGCACCCCTAATCTGTCCTACCCTACACACATAACTGCAAAACAAATATAATTTGTTCTAATTACAAAATTAAGGAGGAATCAAGGAAAGTAATTTTTGAAAAAATACTATGTAAATGCTGAGGCCAAGCTACACTGGGAGACAGGAAATGGTTATTTACACTTTCTCTTGAGAAATGTCTGTATTTACAACAAGTGAAGAGATCCGATGGCTCTTGAAACAAGTATAGAAAAAGAAAGCATAAAGGTTTGAGTATTAGGAGAAGTAGCAGGCCAAAATTATTTATATATGATGAAAGAGGAAAAAAAAACCTTCTTTAAAGTCATGGTATATGTCAAAAGCAAATTATAGATTTCTGAAAATGAGGAAGTATGATTTTGTCACCGGTGACATATGAATTCACTTAGATGCGTACTGTCAGATGATTTCCTGCCTTTTCCCATGGGACAGCGGGGTGCCAGAGGCATGTGTCTCCTCTACTGCTTCCTTACGTTCACTCTGCAGTCAGTGAAGCTTCGGAGGCCCTGGGCTTTGATGGGCCCTGGGGCAGACAGAATGGAGTGGAAAAAGAAACAGTGGAACAGAAGTGGGTGTGTGTGTGTGTGTGTGTGTGTGTGTGTGTGTGTGTGTGTGTGTGTGAAAGGCCCTGGGGCAGGCCCCTGGCCCAGTGTGAGGAAAAGGCTGGAAAAGAAAATGGGCACGAAAGAAGAATTCCAATACGCAATTTCACAAAGCCTGTCTCATCCCTGAGCGATAGAATCAATATACATATGACAGCATTTATAGGAAGTATTTTCAAAGAATCCTTTCAGTGAAATTAAACTTGATCTTCATATTCATGTCTCTGCCAATTTAATAAGTTTCTGGGGGGAAGGCAGTTGCAAGGAGACTCCAGACAGCTGTGTTGCATAGTTTTGTGTGAAAATGGCAAAACCAGAACCAGAAAAATGTGTCCACCGACCCCTTGAATACCACAGGCCGGCAGCTCTCCAGGGGGTGACCTCATTTTTCCCCAACAGCGCGCAGCTTCTTGGTAGACTTTCAAACACAACACATGAGTCTTTTCTCAACTTACATAGTAGTTGTATTCTCGGAAAATTCGGTGACTGTGAAAAGTGTGAAAAGAAATAGTTTGCATTTATAGACAGAAAGCGGCGTTCTGGACAGAGCTATTCGTAAGAAGCTTTTTCACCTCACTAATGGCTGGAGGGCAGTTCTTTATCTCCAGGTCCTGCCCACCCACTGCAGGAGGCCTGGTAGCTGGGACCCCCACCCAGTGGGTCCCGGCAGCAACCCCTCCCCCCAACACAGCCGCAATAGAAAAATGTCCGCCCTAGGTTCCCAGTAGTCCAGGGGGCACTGCCGCCTGGTAGACTCCTTGGATTAGACAAGTCCTTTGACTCCCTTCTCTAGGACTCAGGCAAGCACGGCCCACAGATGCTCCCACACATGCATACAAAATTTTGGTTTAGAGGACAAATGTGTCTGCTAGGCAACCATTTCCTTCTCTAATTTGTATTTACCATCATCCTAGTTTTTTAAAAAAAATTATATTAAAGACACATAAATTTACCATTTTTAAAATTTATTTATTTATTTGAGAGAGAGAGAGAGACAGCACCCAAGCAGGGTGTGGGGCAAAGAGAGCGAGGGAGAGAGAATCTCGAGCAGACTCCCCGCTGAGTGTTGAGCCCGACACAGGGCTTGATCTCATGACCCTGAGATCATGACCTGAGCCGAAACCAAGAGTCCCACACTTAACCAACTGAGCCACCCAGGTGCCCCCGGGAGTTTGCCATTCTGAGGCGTATAGTGAGTGGTCTTCCCCACACTCACACTGTTGTACAAGCATCCCCACCGTCATCCCTAGCTTGTGTGTAGTCAACATTTGTTTACTTTTAGAGAAAGGTGGTAAAGATAGTACAAAGAATTTTTCCTAGGAGCTAGTGAAAGAGAAGGTTGCTGCTAATCATATTGTATCAATCCTGAAGGCTTTAGCATGAATTTCTAAGAATGAGGATGTTCTCTTAAATAGCTCCAATATAGCCATCAAAATCAGGAAATCAATACTGATAAAGTACCACTGTCTGGCCCTCAGACCCCATTTGAGTCTCGCCAGTGGTCTCCACACTGCCCCTTCTGGAAAAAAATCCAGGCTAGGATGAGGCACTGTGTTTACTGGGGTGGGAAGGACAGGCTGGGCGGAGGGCATGGTGGGCCAGGTCAGAAGGCTACTTCCCTATCTGTCTTTGATCTTTGTCTATCAGTTCCTCGGTTTGTCCCTCCGTTTCCCCCTCTCTCCACTTCCAAAGTCTACAGGCTGGTTATTTGCTAGAATGTCTCTCAGTCCGCATCTGCTCGGTGAAAAGTCTCCAATTTTATTTCAAGTTCAGCTTTTTGGCAGTCATGGTGAATTTTTCTCACTGTACCCGCTCAAGTAGTATAAGATTTCAATTTGGTTCGTTATAGGTGGTATTAAGTTTGATCTTTTGATTCGTGTTGTCTTCTGGTGTCTCCACTGTCAGGTGGTTCTTTTTCTTTCGTGATCAGTAACACTTTGGAGAGGAGAGACTCTGAGACCATGTAAATGCTCCATTCCTTATCAAATTTCACCCACTAGCTAGTTTTCGCATCTGTTAATGTTTGCTGCCTGCGCCAATAATGACTATGTTGCCAAAGAGTGATTTGCTAATTCCAGCCTCCCTTGTACATTTATGTGCTGGCATTTCACTGGAAGGAAAGCTTTCTTTTCTCTCCATTAGTTATTAAGTCATTTCACTGTGTCGGTATAGACTCATAAATTCCTGTTTTGTTCAGTGGGCTATCCTCTCTTACCATAATTACTTGTTTGAGGCCACATTGTTTATTTTGCCCTGGATCTGTCCAGTGTGGGGCCCACTGAAATGGCTTCGATGTCCTTTGAACACGTCCCTATCATGCACCGAAATCTTACCAACATTCTGGCACGAGACGTTCTTGTACTTTCCCTGCCCCAATCCTAGGATCAGCTGTTTCGACAGGAATCCCTAATTACTTTTTTAGTAGAGAATATTTAGAAATCAAGATTGAGACTCTAGGAGCACATATGGTTAATAGCGTATCATTGACTTCGGATGGAGTTAGGGTTTACTGTATCCTTCCATCCATCCATCGGTCCACCCATCCCCCACTGATCTCTCTCCATACACACCACACACACCATGTATAGATCCGGCATTTACATTTATTTCTTTATCTCTGTATACCACAAGTCATGAATTCATACCAATACTTCCAGTTCCAAATCTAATGCCACAGAGTTCATTCTGGTTTATTTGTTTTCTGTATTTGTAACTTCCTTCTCTGATAGTGAGAAAACTGGCGTCCGTTGTTCTCACTGTGTTTCCTTATTGCTGCGGTGTCCTCTGTAAGCGTCCAGCCTGCTGCAGCTCTCTCCCAGACGCCTTCTGTCCCTGCCTGGGTTCTGACACCCTGTCCTGGGCTCCCAGACATGGCCAGTGGTCTTGCTTGCTTCCCCACTTAGTGGCTCTCAAACCAAATCATTCAGAAAGGAAGAATGACAGGGAGGTAGGGAGGCAGAAACTTCCTACCCAGCTGGATCCCATTTTGGTGTGATTTTAAATTACCGACTTTAATTAGAAATTATGTGTTTCGCGCTACAGAGCACCTGCTGCGTCTGGACACTGTGTGCTTTTCACACGCATCATTGCATCTAACCCTTCACTGAGATACATAATATTCTTCTTTGTTTAAAAAAGGTTTTATTCATTTATTTGACAAAGAGAAATATAGTGAGAGAGGGAACACAAGCAGGGGGAATAAAAGAGGGGGACTCTGGGATCATGACCCAAGCTGAAGGCAGATGCCACCCAGGCGTCCTCATAATATTATTCTTTTATTTACCTTACAGAGGAGGCCCCTTAGTCTGAGGTTCCATGGGAGAGGACACTGCTAAGACAGGAACTCAATGTGTTCTTCTCTAAAGATCATCCTTCATATTAATTTTTAAAAATTTAAGTATTTCCTTCTAGATGGATGTCATCTATAAATCAGCAAACCCATTTTTAGCTGTTTTTTGAGTTTATATTTTACATTCTAGTGAGCAGTTCAAAGGCAGATTCACTATCTCTTCAGGATGACAGAGTTCCTCTACGGAAGGGAGCCCTTGAGTTAAGTCTCCGCGTGTCATCACCACCCAGAGGGCCCACCTACAGTGCGTACTCGAGCAATAGTTTTCCACATGGCTGAGTGAATGATCTAGACTTCTACAGAACAAGTGATGGTAATGAGGTAGAAACAGCGCTCACCAAAATGCAGTTACCTTTCCTTCAACTGGTATATGGGAGGCCACACTTCTCAGCTCCCTTGCAGTTAGATGCAATTTCACCATCAGTTCTTGTCAAAGAAATGTAGAGCCGCAGCGGCTGGTGAGAAGACCCCAGGTACGCCCTCCTGGGCCGCAGAGGCGAGTCCCAGACAGCACAGCTATAAGGGGGGGAAGGCTCTGGCAGCCTGATGCCCTACCCAGTTTATCTCCCCCTTCCCACCCACCGCCTCGCTGACCCACAGGTGATTTTTGTTGTGAGACATGAATCCTCAAAGCCACTGAGGTTTTGAGGTTATCTTGTTTCTGTAGCATGGCCTTGCCCATCCCCACTCCTATCCCTCTTCTCTAGTTTCAGAGATTCCAGAAAGTTCAAACACAATTCAATTATCAGTGTGAGCAAATGCCGGTTGTGAGATTGATAATAGGGATAGCATTGTGAGGATATTCACGTAAAAAGGACATGGTGAGGAGTGTAGGAAGATTATTGAAAGAAAAAAAAAAAAGGAAGGAGTGCCCAAACTTCTCGAACCAGTGGAGGACTGACTGAGTTACCTGCTCGTCATCATTCTGAGAATGACTTCAGTTCAAACGTTCCTGATTCCTAGGATCCCAATTCTTTGTCACGCTTTCTCTTTAAATAAAGAGAATACTGACATTGTTCATAGAATTTGGTTTTTTTCTTTTAAGTTATGACACTTTTTCACTTATAAGAAGGTGAGAGGTAGAATTTTGTTCAGCCTCTGGCTAGCTTAATACCTTCCTCATCAAAGATAATTTCACTGTTACACTTATACCAAAAGTCACTTCAACAAAGAAATAGTATTTAAGATTAAATTAGGAGGACTGTTTCCTTCACCCAACATGCTTTTCAACGTTATTCCCATGAGAACTTATTACAACAATTTTATGTATAGAGAGAATAATATGAATTCTCATAAAAATGTCATTTAGGAAAAAAAAAAATGTCATTTAGGTTTTATAAATTAACATTCCGTCATACACACTTGATTTTTTTCTCTTTGCTGAATGTTTTAAAGCTAACTTCAGACCGAAAAACAGGAAAAACTTTGTTCCCCCCAACATTTCACCTTTAAAGGCTTCACAGCACATACCTAAAAATAAGGATATTTTCTTATATAACCATGGTACCATCATCACGCCTAACAGAATTAACAATGTATTTCTCAGAACATCTGAAACCCAGTCCATATTTAAATGATCTCAAAGATTTATTTTTATACTTAGTTTAATTTGGCATCTAAACAAGGTCACATATTACATTTCATTGTTTGGTTTCTAGTCTTTGTTAATCAATTTATTTTAAAATTTATCTTGACATGTTTTTTACTTTTCCCTCCCATTTAAAAAAATTTCTACTTTTCCAAATGTTTTCTTTCCCTTTCTTTTTTTTTTTTCCTTTTGCTGAAGTAAGTCTGAGCAAGATTATCACTTTATATCTGGGGAAATCCAGTATTTTTTAAAAGCATCTCCTGTATATAAAATATATATTAGTCAAGTGCTTTTCAAAAGTAAATCACTGAAAATATCTAGCTCGTAAGGTGCTGGAGAGTAAGAGGAAAAATTCTTTAAATGATACGACTTAAGTTTTACATTTTTTTGAATTTGAATAGTTTATCTGGGTCAGAAAAAGAAGTTCTCTTTTGTTATAAATCTTTAAGTGTGACAGCCTTCTCCTAGAATTAAGACTTTCCTTAATCATTCCTTAAAGACATTTTTCTAGTCAAAAAAAGGATAAAAATGGTATTTATTTGTTTTAAGCAGTCTCTAAAGACAATATGCTATAGTAGTAGAAAAAATACTAGCTAGAGTTTTTAGGGAGTTAGATGCCTGGGTTAGTTCTGCCTTTAGGATAAACTAATGATTTGAGCAAGGCCTGTACCTTTTTGGAGCTTTGGTTTCTTCATGAGATAAGTTGGTCTAATGGACAGATAAGATATACCCAGAACATTCTAAAAGTTCATAATGATATGTGACCAAAAAAGACCAATGACATCCTTTTTGTCCCCCCAACAATTAGACCTAAGGTCCTAGGCTTTCATATGAAGGTTGTTCTTCAAGACAGGCCCTTTGGCTCCGGGAACTAATTTCCTGATGCCAACCCTCAAAACACTTTAGTAAATACTTCCAGACTCAGTTTACAACCTGTACAAGAAAACAAGTACTAGTGCTTGGTGACCACATCTCCCATTTGATTTAATAAGCGTTCACTGCAGGTTTGCTACCTAGATGAACTGTGCTAGGTGCCGGGGTCGCCAAGGCAGAGGTGGGCACAAAGATGAATAAGACAGAGCTCCTGCCTGCTAAAGAACCGGTGATCTGGTTGGAGTGGGGAGATGGGCACACACAGGACACAACCAAAGGGAACAGATGAAACCTTTGAGGGACGGAGAGTATCTTCCCCGTCGCATTAATATCTCCAAAGCCAAGATCCTTACATAACTTTATATTTTGAGGCTGCTAAAGTGACTCTCATGTGATATTTATCAAAAGGGATTCTAGGGGCACCTGAATGGCTCTGTCAGTTAGGTGTCTGCCTTCCGCTCAGGTCATGATCTTGGGGTTCTGGGATCAAGTCTGGCATCGGGCTCCCTGCTCTGCCGGGAGCCTACTTCTCGCTCTCCTCCATGCTTGTGTGTTCTCTCTTGCTATCTCTGTCTCTTTCCCAAATAAATAACCTTAAAAAAATCTTTAAAAAAAAAGCGACTTTAGTGTAGCCACTAGAATCAGTGGTCAGAGAGGAGACAGGAACAATCACTATTGGTTTAAAAGTGAAAAAGTTCCGAGCATGCTTTAGGCAAGGCTGAGCCAGAACGAACACACTACACACTCATTTAAATGACCAATAAATGCTCTTTCCAGAAGTAAGAACATTGAAGGGTTTATAACACCGTGAGGGAATTTCACTACTTTTAACCCCAGTTAACCCCAGTGTAATATTTTAGGGCGCAGGTGTTTTCAGTGGGGATTATTTTCCCCCAGCATGTTGAACGATTCCTTCATAGCCATACCAACAAGTATCTCAGGTTGACCAGAAATTTTAGTCGTTAGTCACTTGTTAGGTGCCTGCCTTCCGCTAACTTGTTGAGGTTCCTTGGTGCTGACTTCCTGCTATGAAACTGATCAGAGAAAAGCCATCATTACCCCCATGCAACCCAGGAGCTTGTCCTATTGGACGAACCCCCGTGGTTGGTGCCGGGACGCCAGTCATCTTGCCAAGCGCTGAAGACGTGTGTGTTGCGAAAGATGAACGTGGCTTTTCAAAAACGTCACTTAGCGTGAAATCATGATTCTTGTGTATTTATTCAAGAAATAGTTACCGGAAACCTACCAGGGACCAGGCCTAGCTGCTTAGCCACATCAAGTGTTCTCAGTCAGGAGACCAACTGCGCTGTCGCCGGGGGGGGGGGGGGGGGACTGGTTGACGCCCAGAAACAGAGGAAATTCATTCTTGGCTTTGCTATTAGGAAAGGTAATTTCCATTGTATGTATTCAGGCCATAAAACTCACTTCCAAATGCAACAGACAATAGTAATAGAAGACTATCAACAGTAATTTAGACTCTGAATTCATTTAACCTGCAGTTTGGGAGGTGAAGAATTACTGATGACGTCAAAGCAATTCGGCAACATAAACGAGAACTGCCGGAGTCTGGTAGATGCCCACTTAAGGACCCTCTTAACACAGTCTATTTACAACAAAACAAAATGAAACAGTAAAAACAACCCTACTTAAAAAACTCCCAACGCAGAGCTGAAATGCATGAAAGAGACTCAGTTAAAAATGTGTCCTCATTCAATGGTTTCCCAGAATGACCCAGCAATGATTACCCAAATGGTTAGGAGCTAGAGCCAACAGGAATCTTTTACTGTGTAGAGAAAGAGACAGAGCATGCTCAAGGGAGAGAACAGAGAATGGCAGTGGAGGGGCAGAGGGAGAGGGAGAGAATCTTAAGCAGGCGGCATGCCCAGCACGGAGCCAAGGTGTTTAAGTTAGATTAAGATTTGAGCCCAAGGTGTTTTTTTGTTTTGTTTTTTGTTTTTAAAGATTTCAGTTATTTGACAGAGAGACACAGTGAGAGAGGGAACACAAGCAGGAGGAGTGGGAGAAGGAGAGGCAGGCTTCCCGCCGAGCAGGGCACTCAATACTGGGCTTGATCCCAGGACCCTGGGACCACAACCCGAGCCAAAGATAGACACTTAATGACTGAGCCACCCAGGTGCCCTGAGCCCAAGTTTTTTATTTTAATCTTATAGTCTTCATTTACTATATCTTGCCAACCCTGAGATCAGGATCTGAGTGGAAACCAAGAGCCAGAGGCCTAAGGGACTGAGCCACCCAGGTGCCCCCCAACCAGCAGGATTTAAAGGAATCCAGCTGTTCCACACTTCGAGGCACCTCCCTCTGCTGCTGCTCTGGGAGAGGGAGAGAAGTCCAGAAAGGCAGCTTCCTCCCCATTCCCGCCCCCACTCGCTGGGAACAGAGGAGGTGGAAGGCGAGGTTATCTGGGCACACCTGGCTGGAGGCAGAGTGTGGTTGCAGAGACAAGCCCCAGTTGTACAGTCTAAGATGAGCTGAGAAGCAGTGCTAGGCCTTCATCTGTGGAGGGGCCCACCTGGTCCGCCTACCTATCCCGATCCTGCTCAGCTAGTGAGGAGAGAACAGGGAGGGGGAACATGCCCATGGCTTGCAGTCCTTTGTAAATGGTGACAGAGAAGAAGGGCCATTGGGCATGATTCCTACGCCCTGACCTCCCTTGTCAACCTCCCAAGCTGACCAGGAATGAACAGGGGCCAAGAAGCCTTGAGAGTGACTTCTCTCCCTCTTTTCCCTTCTTTGTGCTCTTCTTGTTTCAAATATCCCTTCTTTATCAGCTACCCTTCTTCACACTTGCTGTCAGTAGGCTTTGCTCAACTAACAGCTTTGATTTTCATGTGGCACGTTGCAGAAATCCAAACTGCGTAAGACACTGCTGGTTTCCTCCCATACCTGTCTTTCCTCCTCAGTCACATAACTCCCAAGGGAAACCCAGAATAATGACTCTATTTCCCAATCCTCCCTGTGGTGGGGTGGGGGCCTGGAAATCCCACATGTCATGGAGGATGGTGAAGCCGCGTGTTGCCAAGGTTCATGGGAGCTACAGGTCATGGAGGATGGTGAAGCCAAGAGCTGGAAGGTGCCTAGGTTCCTGCCATTTGTGGAGTCACCCTGGTGAGAAGCTAACTGAGCCGAGGGCCAAATAAAGTCTCTTATTCAAACCTTTGTTATCCTGAGTTTCTTGTTACTAAGACTTGATCTTCCTAGGAGCCATAACCTGCTTTAAGTTGAAACAATACCATCGTTTTAGCACTTACTCCTAGACAATGTTTTAACAGTTTTAGGTTTATTAACTCATTTAATACAACAACCCTATTAAAGTATTGCTACTAGCCATCCTCATTTTAGAGATGAGGGAAAAACAAGGATGCTAAGTCACTTACTCAAGGTCATACAGGTAAATGGCAGAGTCAGAACTTGAACCCTGAGCCCAGGCAGTATGTCTCCCAAACATGTGTTGCTTATTTCCTACAAAAGAGATTGGCAAACTAACTAGGGCTGGTGGGAAAATCCAGCCTGATGATTCCTCTTTTTGTCAATAAAGTTTTATTGGAACACAGCCATGCTCATTTGTTTATGGATTGTCCATGTTGGCTTTCACCCTATAAAGGCAGAGTTGAGTAGTTTCAACAGAGACCAGTTGACCCCAAAGTCTAAAATATTTATTACCTGTCTCTTTAGAGAACAAGATTTCTGATCCCCATTCTATAATATACTGCCTCTACACCTGATTTGGAAAAACATGAACTTACATAAAAGATAAACCATGGGTGATTTTTTACTTTAGAAAATAGTTGACAATAGAATTGCCTGACTGCTAAGGGAAACAACAGTTTTGGTGACCTTTTGTATCAGGAATGGCATTAGGCCCCTTACAAAATAAAGTTCTTTTATTCTTTATAATCACCCCAGAAGGTAGATGGTCTTATCCCCATTTTGAAGATGAGAAAACTGAGACCTAGAGAATTAAGTAACTTGCCCACAGTTTCACAGCTATTAAGTGGCCACGCTAGGATTTGAGCCCAAGGTGTTTTTTTGTTTTGTTTTTTGTTTTTAAAGATTTCAGTTATTTGACAGAGAGACACAGTGAGAGAGGGAACACAAGCAGGAGGAGTGGGAGAAGGAGAGGCAGGCTTCCCGCCGAGCAGGACACTCAATACTGGGCTTGATCCCAGGACCCTGGGACCACAACCCGAGCCAAAGATAGACACTTAATGACTGAGCCACCCAGGTGCCCTGAGCCCAAGTTTTTTATTTTAATCTTATAGTCTTCATTTACTATATCTTGCCAACTCACTTGAAGTACTTGAAATATAACTTAATTTACAGAAAAATGGACTTTTCCAGTACATTGTAAACCCTCCTATAAAATTTGTTTAGCAAAACTTAATAAAGAATTCTTTAAGCCTTCATTCTAGGGTAATGATTTCATATCAAACTGGTCTCTGGTGGTTTTGCTCTAATATAGGTCAACCTAGAAACTTTGAGAACATTGTTCATAGACTTTCTAGAATTCTGATTTTCCCGGGTTGTAAAAGGAATTAGCTATTTCTAGAGTCATATTTCAAGTAGAAGGCCTTTTGAATGAGAAGAACAAGACATGGTAATCTTTCCAGATAAACCAGTCCAGACAAGCCATGGTTCATTGTCGATGCCTTAGTCAGGCAATGATTCATTGATTGCTAACCCGGCAATGGCTTTTAATCTTCCAAGGATTATACACCTCTCAGAGGACCTCTAAATATTTTCCCTTGAAACAATTAATACACATACTTAGCTCTCCATGACCTTTGGAATATTATGGACAACATCCTAGAGTCCCTCAGCCCTAAGTTAAGAGCTTCTATGTTTTCTCTAGTATTTCCTCTCTATTATTATTTACAAAAGGACTTTGGACAAATTACTTAACCTTAGTAGGCAACAATTTTTTCAACTATATAGCGGGAGTAACAACAGTATTTACAAGTTTACTGTGAAGACTAAGATAAACCACAAATGTTGAGCATATGTTTGTCACATAAGCATTCAATAAATATTAGCTGTGGTTATTAGAGTTGGTTTATCTGTTTTGTTTCCTAGCTTTATAATGTTACAAAGAAGGCTTGATTCCAATTGATGAGAACCCATTGGCCACTGTTTATGTCTGGAACTGTGCTAGGATTTGTAGGTGATATCAAAATCTCATAAAACCCCTGGTCAAATTATGCTATAGAATTTTTGACTTCTTAAGAATATGTAAGGAATTAATAATTTATAAAAATGATAATTAGCATTCTATTGATGAAATTGAACCATTTAGAAATTAAATATAAAATACTTTTCTATTTGCAGGATTCTTGAAGATGATGTTAGTGACTAATGTGGATATACATTATAGATATTATATATATACTATAGTAATATAGTATATATATTATATATTATATAAGCTTGAGGAGGAAGTGATAGTATAATTTCCCGAGCTGCTTCTGATCTTGGAGGGCAGGACAGTGGACATTTAATGATATTTTGTGGGAAGCATCAGGGTATCCATGTGTTAATGGAATGGGAGAGTCATTTTTTTTTTAGAGATTTTATTTATTTATTTGACAGAGAGAAACACAGTGAGAGAGAGACAACACAAGCAGGGGGAGTGAGAGAGGGAGAAGCAGGTTTCTCACTGAGCAGGGAGCCCCATGTGGGGCTCGAACCCAGGTCTCCAGAATCATGACCTGAGCTGAAGGCAGTCGCTTAACCAACTGAGCCACCCAGGCACTCCCATTTTTTTTTTTAAAGATTCAATTAAGTAGGGATTCTTTCAGCCTCTCTCTTGGTTACATGGCACAGAACTAGGTAGAAAGACGGGGGACTATAGACTCAACAGCCACAGTTAACATTTCTCTC
Source organism: Spilogale gracilis (assembly GCA_004023965.1). Lineage (NCBI taxonomy): Eukaryota > Metazoa > Chordata > Mammalia > Carnivora > Mephitidae > Spilogale > Spilogale gracilis. Next base: position 175,147 of record PITA01000418.1, on the reverse strand, counting down.
CTTAATTTTATAGTCTTCAAGGTAGAGGTCTTTGCACATATTTTATTAAATTTATCCCGTCAACCACACAACCACAGAGTCCTGTGACCGTGATAGATTTCAGAGGTCAGTGAATGGGGTCCTCAGTCAATTACATTTTCTTTAGCAGAGGGTCTGCAAAGTATATTGTTACGACCACCTCTAGTACAATGTTTAATAGAAGTGGTAGGAGTGAACATCTTTACCTTGTTCCTGACCTAAGGGGGAAAGTGTTTAGGACTTCCTCATTAAGTATGGTGTAGGCTGTAGGTTTTCTATAAAAAAGAGGTTTCCTATCTCTGTATCAGTTTGAGAATGTAATCATCTATTCCTAGTTTACTATTTTTTTTTATTAAAGATTTTATTTATTTGACAGAGAGAAACACAGCGAGAGAGGGAACACAAGCAGGGGGAGTGAGAGAGGGAGAAGCAGGCTTCCTGCCGAGCAGGGAGCCCGATGTGGGACTCGATCCCGGGTCTCCGGGATCATGACCTGAGCCTAAGACAGTGGCTTAACCAACTGAGCCACCCAGGCGTCCCAATTTACTGAGTATTTTTTAAAAAATTCATGAATGGGTATTGATTTTTGTTGAATGTCTTTTTTAGATCTACGAAACAATCATACATTACTTATACTTATACATACAAATACTTCCTATTTGCTTATTATCCTTCACTCTGTTAATATGATTGATTTCATTGTTTGATTTCTTTCTTTCTTTCTTTCTTTCTTTCTTTTTTTTTTTTTTTTTAAGATTTTATCTATTCATAGGCACCTGGGTAGCTCAGTGGGTTAAAGCCTCTGCCTTCGGCTCAGGTCATGGTCTCAGGGTCCTGAGATCGAAGCCCGCATCAGGCTCTCTGCTTGGCAGGGAGCCTGCTTCCTCCTCTCTCTCTGCCTGCCTCTCTGCCTACTTGTGCTCTCTCTCTCTGTCAAATAAATAAATTTAAAAAATCTTTAAAAAAAAAGATTTTATCTATTCATTTGAGAGAGAGAGAGAGTGTGGGGGATGGGGAAAAGATGGAGATGGAGAAGCAGACTCCCCACTGAGCCAGGAGCCCTATGCAGGGCTCTATCCCAGGACTGCATAATCATGAGCCGTGTGGAAAATAGATGCTTAACCGACTGAGCCACCCAGGTATCCCCATTGTTTGATTTCTGAATATTAAATGGACCTTTCAATCCTAGAATAAACCCCACTTGATCATGATATATTATCTTTTTTACATATTGTTGGATTTAATTTGCTAATATTTTGTTAAGAACCTTGTTCATAAGGTGTATTGGTCTATGACTTTTTTTGGTAAGTTCTCTGACAGATTTTACTGTCAAAATTACATGGCTGCATAAAATACACTGGGAAGCGGGCTTTCTTTTTTTTTTTTTTTGAGAAGTTTCATAAAATAAGTATTATTTTTTTCTTAAATGTTTAATAGAATTTATCACAGAAACCATACAGGAAGTTTTTGAATGTGAATACAATTTCTTTCATTGACATAAGACTATTCATATTTTCTATTTCATCCTGTATTAGTTTTCAAGGAACCTATTAATTTCATCTAAGTTGTCAGATTTATTGACATTAAACTGTTCATAATATACCCTTTTGCTAACTCATTTGTGATATCAAAACATTTTCTCTTTTTTTTCTTAATTTATCTTGTTAGAGTTTATCAATTTTATTAATATTCTCAAAGAATCAATTTTTGGTTTTGCTAAATTTTTCTATTCTTTATTTTTAATTTCTTAGAGTTCTGCTCTGGTTTTTATTTCTTCCTATTTGTTTATTTGGATCATCTTGCTCACCTTTTCCAACTTTATTTTTAAGATTTTAATTTTTTGAGAGAGACAGTACAGCAAAGGACGAAGAGAGAGGGAGAAATAGGCTCCCCCTGAGCAGGGAGCTCAATGTGGGGCTCTATCCCAGAACCCCGAGATCATGACCTGACCCGAAGGCAGATGCTTAACCACCTGAGCCATCCAGAGCACCCACCTTTTATAACTTAAGTGGATACTTGATACTTGGATAATTGAGGTTAAGCCTTTCTTCTAATATAAACCTATGAAGTTATAAATTCTCCTTTAATCCCTGCTTTAGCTAAAGCCCCTATATTTTGATATGTCACATTTTCAGTATCATTCAGTTTGAAATATTTTTTAGTTTAACTTGTGATTTTTTCTTTGACCCAAGAGTTATTTAAAAGAATGTTGTTTAATTTCCAAATAGCTGAGGATTTTCTATAGATAGTTATTGATTTCTAATTTAATTCATGTGTGAACAGAGAACATAATTTAAAAATTCAATTTTTAAAATTTTATTGACACATGTCATGATTCAATGTATAGTCTACTTTGGTGAATTTTTTTTTATTAGTTTCAGAGGTAGAATTTAGTGATTCATCAGTTGCATAAAACACCTAACACTCATTACATCAAATGCCCTCCTTAAACGCCCTATTATCCCTCTGTCCCCCCACACTTTGGTGAATCTTTTATGTCTATTTGCTAAGAATGGGTATCCTGTAGCTATTGGGTGTGGTGTTTTATAAATGTCTATTAAGTCAAAATGGTTGACTTTGAAGTGTCCTTCAAATCTATATTCCTGATGATTAAAAAAATTTTTTTTATCTATCAATTTTTCAGAGAAGGCTGTTAAAATCTCAAATCACGGTTGGAGAGCTGTCTACTTCTCCTTTATTTCTGTCATTTTTTGGTTGCATACAGTTTGAAGCACTGTATTTTGTTATGTCTTCCTGATATATTGATTAAGTGTGTAGTTATGAAATCACTCCCTTTTCAGTAATATTTTTTTGCCTTGAACTTTATTTTGAGTCTGCTGGGTCTAAAATTCATATAGCTACCTCAACTTTCTTATACTTCTTACTTTCATAGTAAATTTTTTCATCTCTGTTTCTTTCACCCTATTCGGGCAGCTCTGTTTCAAGTGCCTCTCTTGAAGGCAGCATATACTTAGGTCTTGCTTGTCTGATATGGTTGAATGTAAATCTACTGTCTTCATATTTGTCGTGACTTGTTTTTCTTTTCCTTGTTTATCTTGCCCAACTTCCTTTTGCATTACTATTTCTGACATTGCGTTTTAATCCTCTACTGACTCTAACTATGCCTCTTTGCATTTAGCAGTTGCCGTAGTGGGTATAATGGAGGCCTTCGCTTCAGCGCAGTCCTCTTACCGGTATTTTTGTCCTGCTGCACCTAGCTTATGGGAAACTTAGAGCAGGATAGCTCCGTGCGCTGTGCGCACATGTGCACACACTTCGTGTTCTGTGCACTTCATGTCTACCTCAAGCCAGCAAGGCTGATGTTTTGTGCCTCTAAGGAGTGTGGGGATTCGGGAAGTTTCCTCAAGGTAAAGAAAAAGAAGCTGCAAACTTCCCAAATATCACCAGCTAGAGTTTCCCTCTTTCAAGGATAAACTCCATCCAGTTTCTGCCTGCTTTTACTGACTCTCCTCTGCTTTCAAATATGGGGAGAAAAATTCCCCCTTACTATTTCTAGGGCTTATTTTCACCAGGCTATTTTACCAGAACAAAATCTCCACAGCCAACATTTTCCAGAGAATTTTGTAGGAAATTAAAGCCCTCCATTGAAATCAATTAACAAACACTCACTATTATGGGAAGATGTGCGAAACTTAAGCTGAGATTTTTGCCTTCACGGCCTTAATGCACAAGCATCTACCCTAATGGAGACAGACCATGTGGTCACGCAGAAGTGAATCAGTACTGGGGGACTGAGGAGTCACTGGCACCTCACGGCAGAGCCTGTTCTAGATCCTTCGTGGTTTCTCGAACGGTAGCCTAGATGTTGAACCATGTGAAATGGCCACTGTTGGCTGGTTTTTGACTTTAAAAACCACAAATGTTGTAAGTTCAACCAAGTGGTCTCTTCAAGAATGTGGGTTTCAGTCTTGAGCATTTTCTCATCTTTACAAAATCTTAGAACTAAAGAAACACTCCCTACATCGTTTTATAGCGAGAGAGACAGAAGCAACAGCACCTAGGAGAGTCACGAGTCTAGGAGGCAAAGCTAGGCCATCAGCCCCACGTGAATCATTCTGCCTTGGGGAGGAGTGTCCCTGATGTGGCTCTGGGCCAACACGGCAACATCGACACCAACACCCCTTACAGGGGGCTGTGCTTTCTTGAAGGCAGGGCTTGATTATTGTGATGTCTGAAGAGCCTCATCCTGAGACGGTCTTAGTAAAACAACACGGGTTTAGCGTTGCCGGTTAGCAAAAATGAAAAACCAAATAAATACAAACAGGATGCCCAGTTAAATTAGAATTTCAGATAAACAACAAAAGGTTTTTAGTGTATGTTTTTTCTTTTACAATTATTGCATGAGACATACTAAAAATTATTTGCCACTGATCCGAAATTCAAACTTACCTGGCAACTCCACGGTCTCCGTTCCGTGCTACCAAAGAGGACAGAGTTCTGGCCCGGAAAGTCTACACTGTTAGGGAAATGGGCCTCTGGTCGGGATGTTGATGGTTCCACCTCTGAGAGAAAGCAGGCATTCCCGGCTGGGAGGCCAAGCTCATAAGGCACCTGGAGAGTGGGCGCTCAGAAAGAAAATCTTCCTTTTGAGATCTCTTATAAAAATAATAATTAGCTTTATCAGGAGCTTTGTATGTGAGTATGCTCTGTAATTATTCATTTGTTAATTGCTACGACATCTTGTGGAGGTTGGTAAATATTTCTACTACTTTCATTTTGCAACGAAGTATATGAGGACAGAGGAGGCAGCTGACTCGTGGGGCAGCCCAGCAGGCCGGGAGAGGACAGGCAGGAAAGCCCAGTTAGGGCCTCATGTCCGGAGCTATGGGTTTGCAGGCCAACTTGCTCTAGGGTTGGTCCTAGCAACGTTGAAGCCCAAATAAAAATCTGATATGAGAAATAAAGAAAATGTTCTGAGCTGCCTGAAAACTCCACATTCTGAACAGCTCCATTGCTGGTAAACGAAATAGACCAGAACAAAAATCTGTAGAAACGGAACTATTGAAAACAGATGGTTTTCCCCAAAGGAGGGAATAGCTTCTCCACCCTTTGTTTCTCTCCAAGCAAAGGTTGGAAGGAAAAGGAAGACAGTAAGAGAAGCGAAGCGAAATCTTTCCATCTGCAATAACAGCGATTGATACCGATCGACTATCTCTTGTGTCAGGAGTTACAAACCGAACTGAATTTAATCTCCGCAACCAGCCCACACGCTCCGACTGCCCCCCACTTTGTAACTCAGAGGGTGAGAGAGACTTCTGGGACACCCACTGCTGTGAAGAGGGGAGGAGAGCTTCAAGGCTAGGTCTGGCTCGACTCAAGTATTTTCTGCCTAAACTCTTCCACCTGCATCCAGAAAACATCCAACACACCCAAAGCTCTCCCAGAAGGCTCTAGGGAAGGATCCTTCCTTGCTTCATGCCAGTTTCTGGCTCCTGCTGGCAGACCTCTGTGCCCTTGGCTTAAAGACGCATTCCCCCTCCCTCTGCCTCCAGTGTCCCATGCTTCTCCCCGTGTGCTTATGTGTTTGTGTCTAAATTTCCCTCTTCACATAAGGAGACCAGTCATTGGACTCACTTAGGATCTATTCAAGCATAACCCCATCTTAGCTTGATTGTGTCTATAAGGTCCCTATTTTCAATAAGGTCATAGTTACTGGGGGTTAGCATTTGAGGCTATCTTTTTGGGGGGCACAGTTCTACCTACTGGAGCCCCACTCTCTTCTTGTCTCTTCCCATCCTTCTCCTTCCCTTTCTACATCCTAGGCCATTTACTGCATTTATTAAACATCTCTCGTGTTGTCCTTTTCCTCTATTCCATTGTCTTCATCCTGGCCCTAACTGAGCTGGACGACCCCAGCGGCCCCCTCTCTCCTCCTCTTTGGCTTGTTGGTTTCTCTTTCAGCCTGCTGCCTCAGTGAACCCGGGGTAATGTGAATTTTGTCATGGCATCTGCTGCCTAAAACCCCAAATGGCTTCCACGGTCTTTGGGATCAAGATCAGGAGCCTGATTTCCTCCTCTTTCAGGGACAGACTTATTCATCAGGCTCATGCACTGACCATTGCAGCTGGAAAGCTGCTTTATTAACATAAGTAAGAACTGTGATGCTAGACTCCAGGGTCGTCCAGCCAAGCCACACTCTCCCAGTCCTGCCACCTGGAAAGGTAAGCTGTCAGAAGATCCTGGGAGCCCAGAGTCAGACGATGAGAGTCTGTTTCACGTTTTCCACATTGAAGGTTACCAGGCTGGGCAACCCTGGATGTCCTTCGGGATCCTGCAGACCTATCTGCCGCACAGTCTGGACAGGGAGTTTCGGGCAGGATGGGTCCGCAGGGAGGTGCCTGCATGGGTCCTGCGCCTTGGATCCGGTCACCGTCTGTGTGGCTGTATGGGGTGTGCGTTCAGTATAAACTTTGCCAGAGATGGGGGAGAGGTGGGACAGGGAGAGAGGCATGCTTGTACCAGAGCTTTCCAAAGTGGTGTGTTGAGAATGGGCTATGTATACGATGTCCCTCGGGGACAGCAGAGTCCCTCGGCTGGTCACCTCTAGCTGCACCGTATCTATGCCAGTGGTGGGTTGAATCGTATCCCCCAAAAGAGACAAGTTCAAGTCCTAAGCCCCACACCTGTGACTGTGACCTTATTTGGAAATACAGTCTTTAGAGATGTAATTAGTTCAGATGAGGTCATACTGGTGTAGCATGGGCTGATTTCCCCAGGTCCCACGTGGCCCTCCAGTGACCCCTCTCCCTCATCCTCCCACCTCTGTCTCTTTCCTTCTTCTCTGAGGGCAAAACACCAATTCCTTCACCTCCTTGCCATATGCAAGGCCATTTAAGCTAGCCACAAGTGGGCCTGCTTTCAGAGTCCACTTGAGTGACTTATCCAAGGAGTAGAGGCTCATTTTTAAGGAAACTGATGAAGATTCACACAGATAACTGTGCACTTAATTGTCCTTTAGCAGTTATTTAAAAAAATACAGCTTTAAAGATATAAATTATTGAATAATTATGACATGCAAGATGACAAATAGGAAGTAGGGATCACCTCCATTGGCATATGGGGAAACTGAGGCTTAGGGGTTAAGCAACTTGCCCAAGATGGATCCAGGCTTTGAACCTGAAACAATCTGACTTCAAAGCCCTTCCTTTAAACTATATTATTCAACCAACTTCAAAAGATGTAGCCTTGTAAATATTTGGAAGGAAGGCTTTGCCAAATGTTCCCTATTCTTTCTCTAACTTTAGTATTTTATAGACATTTGTTGCTATAAGTGGACATAAGACACCTAAAGAAAATCAGGCTGGTGATTTATACTTCAGTTATTCTTGGCAGTTTATTTTCTCACTTAGTAGTAAAACTATTTTCAATAAGGTCACAGTTACTGGGGGTTAGCATTTGAGGCTATCTTTTTGAGGGGCACAGTTCTACCTACTGGAGCCCCACTCTCTTCTTGTCTCATCCCATCCTTCTCCTTCCCTTTCTACATCCTAGGCCATTTACTGCATTTCTTAAACATCTCTCGTGTTGTCCTTCTCCTCTATTCCATTGTCTTCATCCTGGCCCTAACTGAGCTGGACGACCCCAGCGGCCCCCTTATTATTGGTCTGGAGCCTACAAGCCTGAGTAGCAATTCTGGTAAATCTGTAGAGAGTTCCTCGAGGAATCAGTGTATTGTGTTATAGCTTTGATAAAGGACTGTCTCTTTTTTCTTCCCTGAAGTTCAAGCCTAGACACATTCATATATTTTCTCTGAAACCCTTGCGATAATAATTCTCTTTCAATGCAAATTTTGTGTTGCAGGAGCTTCAGGCATCTTATGAAATTCCTAACCAAATAAAATACTAAATCACTCTTTTTTTCCTGCCAAACAACATCCAGTCAGTTTCAGCTTGAGTGAATGAAGTTTTTTAGCTTGAATCACTAAAACTAAATGAACTGGGGTGAGGGAAATCCCTCTTTTACTCAAGCGGCAAACCTGAAGCTCGTGCTATTAAAATGCCCTTGGTCTCCAAAGCCAGTAAATGGTCTGCTGTCTTCTTGCTCTCGGGGGAACTTTAATCCAAGGCCGTCCTTGATATGCCCGCAGACACACACACCAAGGAACAGGCTCCCGTGAGCCCTCCTTACACGCCCGTCCTGCCTGACAGGATAAACCAACAATCTAAGGCCTTGGATGGAGTCCAAACGCCATTCGCAGAGCAAAGACTCTGCACAAACATGCAGAAGACAGTTAGCTCTGGGCAGGACCAGCATGTAATTTGAAAGCCTCGTGCAAAATGAAAATGCAAGGCCCCTTGTTCAAAAATGAGGAAGCATTTTGAGGCAGCAACAGCAGAACAGTAAGCTGAGGATTGGGCCCCCGAGCATGGGCTGGGGCAACACGCACCCCTGGGGGGCTGTCCTTCCAGCTTTCAGCCCCTCCTTCTGTCACCTGCCATCCAGACCCGCCCTTCTACCCCAATATTTCATCAGTCCTTAAGGTTGATGCTGACCCCTGGATGCCTAACAAACATGCCCCTTTCCCCTCACCCTCTCCTGATGCCTCTTACCTCCAGTCACTCTCTGCCAACCCCTCCCACCCGCCGCCCCAGCAGCCCGGCTTGCTCACTGTAGAGGTCCTGTCCTGCCCTGTGGATGAGCCTTGGAAGGCTTCCCATTGCCCTTGGTGGAAGGCCAAAAACAAGCACATAGACCCTCATACCTTATTCTTTCTGTCCCACTTCCTCTAGCATCTCTGGCTCATGCGGGTGTCTTAGTCACCTGGCCTTCTCTCGTGCAGCCTCCCGGATGGGACACTCTTCCAGCCTCCTTGCCTTCTCCAGGGCTGCCCTGCTAGCCTTTCTCTCTTCACCTGGCTCCTCCTTGTCGGCTGGCAGGTCTTGGCTTGAGTCTAATGTCCTGGGGAAGTTTCCCTGCCTCCCAGACCAGGACAGATTCCTCAGCTGCCCGCTCCCTGACATCCCCTTTGCTCATTGATACAACTCAATATACTCTCCCAGTGCAGCTCCTGCCCATGGAGGTGGGGTCCCAGGGTGTCTGCTCCCTTATAGAAACTGCAGGGACTTTTGGACGGGCTATGGCTCAAGACTCTGGCACAAATTGAGCACCCTCGAGAAAAAGAATGATCGCCACTTAACAAGGGAGCTGTTTTTTCTCTTGCTGCTACTCCACAGTAGGCTGGAGGACATTCGGAGCTGCTAGAGGCTCTGCTGGAGGACCGTGTAACCTCCTGAGACGAGTCCTGCCCACCCAAGATGTCCACTGCTTGTGCTGCCATTCAGTAGGTTTGGAAAGGTACTATTTTGGGATTATATGTGATTTTAAAGGTTCTTTCTGTACTCTTCCAGTTTGTGAAAATACTTCTTTGATAACCATGATGAACCACCACTCCCCAGCAAATTTGCTTAAAAAAAAAAGTACCAGGCAAGAGGAATTTCCTAGGTTCATTTTCTTTGCAAATGTGTTTCCTCTGGCTGGAAAGGGGAAACATCTTTCATCCCCTGCTCCACACACTGCAGAAGAAGGGGCACGAAGGGGAAGTTAAGTATGGTGTCAACTGCGCCAGTTAATATTCGTGTAAAAATTATATAAAAGTAATAGAACAAACGTAGCCATAAAGCTAAACCATGAGAGCTGCTGAACCCCAGGGATGGTGTTTAATGCTCTTGAGGTTCTGAGGTTTGAGAAAAGAGAGGACAATTGCCTTCTACTCCAAGACCGTTGCTGTACAGAGCAGTGGTTTCCAGCCTTTTGGATCATTGCTCCTCAAACGCTTTTAGCCTTCTGCTACATTTGCCTTCTGCTATTTTGGCAGGGAAGGAAAAGAAATAAAATTTAAGACAAGTCTGTGGAGAGGCTAGGTGGCTATCAGAATGTGTAGTAAGGCTAAAGGGTTAGATGAACATAAAGTGCTTTATACCAGGGCTGAATGGGGTGACCCCACTGTCCTTGTTTGCCTGGGACAGAGGAGTTACCTGAATCCCATACTTAAAACTGAGATGATCCTGGACGAACCAGGGGGAGCTGATGGCTTGTGAGAAAGCTGACTAGGCTCCAGGCAGTGCCTGTGGCCCCGCCCCCTGTGGCCCCGCCTCCCCGGGCCCCACCCCCGTGTGTTGCCAGTTAGCTCAGCCTCTGGCCCCCAACACTCCCCCTGAAAAGCCCATAATATCACCATTTTCCAGGGCACTTTTGAGAATCGACTCTGGCCTGAACTTGGGAACCCAGACCATAATTTCATCTTTAGCGTGTCACTCAGTTTTTCATTTTCTAGAGTGAAACCCCTTTAACTTTGGCTTTAAAACGATTTGAGATTTAAAAGAAAACAGGATCCTAGTATGAACTCAGATTTTGATACATTCGAACTGTCAAAAGTGTTCCCTTTAAGTTGCACTCAATGCAAATTTCAGTTCCTAAAAAACCCAAATAAGGTAATAAATGTTAAGGGAAGGAGATTTGATTTATCTCTTCCTAAACTGATGACCTGGTAGGAAAATTGCTGATTTGAGGAAAAATATGTTGGGTTTCATATTAACTTAGAGACACACTCAGAGCTGTCAGAGTGATTATTCTATTTCTGCTGCAGGGGGTGAAGGAAAGTTAGGGTAGGTTCTAAGGGGAGGTTGTCTTGAAGATATTTAGTGTGGTGCTCCATTTCATATACACCATCTCCAAGGGGTCTAGTGTCCCAGGAAGTAGATGACATCAGCATCCCACTTTTTAGAGAAAGACTCAGGGAGGGTAAGCGACCCAAGGACAGGGGTCCAGATCTGGTGGTCTCCCACCCCTACCTGACCACATCTCCTTCTCTTCAAAGAGGGGGGAAGTCAATTTCCTAAGTGTTTTATAGCTCTCTTGCTAGATTAACCAACCAGAGCAGAGATGTCATTGACAGAGAACTCATCATCTCCTGCTGAGTAACAGAGATGAAACAGAAGCGGCTTTTGATGTTTAAAGAAAGCTCTTGATACTCTTTATTTAGGGAATTGTTCCTTATAGATTCAGAAGAACTTTCCCATTCCCTGGGAAGACAAGGAAGAGCAACGGTGGTGATGACAGTAATAGTCATAATAAATGTGCCCACAATGCAGGACTCGCCACATGCCACGAGGACACTGAGGCTCTGGAGGGTGACTGAGCGTGATAGTCCCCAGGCTAACCCCAATGTTCAAGCTTTTTGTGCTGTATCACATGGTCATTTTTTAAGTGTGTTTATCTCATTTTACAGCTGAGGAAATGGAGACGTTTAGAGGCCCACAGACTCGCTCAGTTCTCACGCTTAGAACGCACTGAGCTGGAGCTCGTACCCATCGGCCAGTAGCCTCTGGGTAGAGAACACTGAGCAGGTGCCCACGAGACACCACAAGGCTTTGGACGTTGATTCAGCCCGGAGCCCAAAGCCCCATGGAATGGTGTGCCTCTGAGATAAGAATTAGCACTAGTTAGTGATCTCTTGGTTGTGTGGGGCAGAAATTGCCAGAGTTAAACAAATAAGGAAAATGTAAGTTTTCAAAAAATGTCAAATAGAACCGGGAATGAGCTTGCACAGGGAGGTTCCAGACTTAAGCCTGGAAAGAAATCAGGGCTTCCTCTCTGGTTTCTGTAGACCAGCTTCCCTGGCTCCCCAGGGCCAGGGCTGGAACGTGGCCACCGGCCACATCCACATTTACACATTTTAAATCCAGCTGCTGGGAAAGGTTTCTTTGTTCCATTTCATTCTCCAGGAGAAGGGCCAGTGAGTGGCCAGGTCTGGGTAGAGCGTGAGCCTCTGGTCCTTGCTGCCCTAAGCAGGAGGCGGTCGACAGCACAAAGGTAGCCTAGGCCAGCCCCTCGGGACTGGGGAACGAGGGTTCCCAGAGAACTGCGAATCACACAGTAAGCTGGGCACAGGGCCCAGTGTATGTCCAGGCGTCAGAACTCTAAGTCAGAACAGAGCAGTAGAAAAAACATCTAGGCAAAACCACGCTCCAGTTAAACAGTGCTTACGTTAGGGAATGTATATTTAACCAGCTATTTATCTCATTAAAATCTTCTAGAACACACATATGTACCATAAATATTGTCTTTGTGATCAACTCTTTTTAGAGTTTTTTTTGTTTTTTTTTTTTTAAAGATTTTATTTATTTGACAGAAAGAAACACAGCAAGAGAGGGAACACAAGCAGGGGGAGTGAGAGAGGGAGAAGCAGGCTTCCCGCCGAGCAGGGAGCCCGATGTGGGGCTTGATCCCAGGTCTCTGGGATCATGACCTGAGCCGAAGGCAGTGGCTTAACCAACTGAGCCACCCAGGCGCCCCTAGAGTTTTTTTTTTTTTAATTTTTAAATCTGTGTAATGATCATTTAGTGGGAGAAATGGGCTAATATAACTCTCATCCAACCATGCAGATGGACCCAGGACTTTCTAAGTTTTCTGGAACAAAGGAGTCTGCTGTGATAGATTTTCCCAGCTAACACCCTCCTTGTTCCTGAAGCTTCCTTGTGCATAAATATCACGGCCTTTTGCAAAAGAGTCAAGATGGAAAATTAAGCAGATGTGAACTTTTTGGCCCTTGATGATGGATGTTGTCCAGCCCACCCCAGGTCCTTTCTCTCCAGAGAGTTATTGAGGAAAACAAAACACAAATCACAAAGCCTCCAAGACCCCGTGCTTCCGCTGTGCATCTCAGTTCGTTTCTGAAATGCAGTGGGACTGGGAATATCAACACATCCACGTTGGCCCTTACCGATTTCAGATCTAATTCTCTGTGGTGGAGAGTGGGGTCCGAGTCAGAGGAGCTGTCCCCAAGGGCGACAGTCATCACTGAGCAGGGACAATCTCCCGGTCCTAAAAGGCTGATTAAAGCTTGGTCTTCCTTCTGGTCTCTTTTCAGAGAATTTCCACCATAGGTTCATGTTCAGCCTTTGTTACTATTTTAAGTTGGTTTGGATGATTTCCACGCCAACTCTCAAAGCATCAGCATCTGTAATTATATTTTGCAAGAGGTATTAGGCGCTGCCAACACATGTGACAGTTTCGTGTTGCAGGGCGGGAGCCGTAACTTTTCGCCACATGGTTATTTAATTCCGTACAGTAGACAGAGACTTAGTCACACCGGTCACCTCCACAAGGAAGTGGTGTGTGTGTGGGGGGGCATCCTGCTCCAGCGACATTCCTGCTGGTGTGGCTTCCTTCTACGGAGGTATGTTTCACATCCGCCACGTGATGCCCCCACTGCTGTCAACAAGTGATTCATTGTCAGCTCCTAGGGAAAAAACGGCAGAGGAAGGTGCTATATGGTGATACATTTAGGGGTTTTTCTGCCTTTTACTGGGTAACCCGGACCTTATTGTCATGCATTCGAGGTGGAAGTGTGACGCAATTAAACTGATTTACAAAAGCCACATGCAGAAACTAGTGTCTTTTTTTTTTTTTTTTTTTTTTTTTAAGCCTTAGTGTGGTTAAGGTTTATCTTCCTCTGCATATTTGTAGTGGAGACTTTGGGGCATGGCTGGGGGGGAGCCAGCTTCTGATCGAAGGTCTATCTGCTGGTTACTGCTTCTGCAATTTATGCATTCTCCTCAGTTTTACAAGGAGAAGGCCTTCCTGGCCTCAATTAGATGTGAAGGTTGTGATTCTCTGCAGCCATTGGCCATCCCAGTGTAGAAGCCACTGAGCACAAGCAGGACGATGAGCTGGGAACAGATCCAAAGAGGGCACAGGGATGGGAAATACAGCAGTAGATTATTTGAATATCAGAGCTTAAACTCTCTGATTCGGTGTAGCAACGGGCTCAAAAATAGACCTGAAGATGCGTATAGAAAGCAAGAATAACTTTCTATCACAGGGACCTGGGCTTTAAAAGGCAGCCTGGACATCTCAGCGCGTCCAATTTTAGAAACGGAAGAAGGTGAGGTTAATGAACCTCGACACCTGCTTTGTTTTCTTCCTCTGCTCTGAAAGTCCTGCCTGCTGAGGTTCCGGGGGCGCTTCATAGACACTATATTTAAAGAACAAGAAGCCGTGGGGCTGGGCGGTATGGGAAACATGCCACAGACGTGATGACGCTGATTCTGGGTTTGCCAGTAATTCACTGCGAGCCCCTGGCTGTGTTTCTTAACCTGCAAAAATTTCCAGGATGAAATTCACACTACTTCACCTCGGTGTTTTGAGGAGTTTGTCAAGGCTGTGGGAGATCTAAGCTGTTCATTAGATGGTGGGTTGGGTCACTGGAATCAGGCAGGTGCACAGGGAGGGGGTGACTCATGGAAAAGGCAGGTTTCCACCTGGAAAGGAAGCGCACGTGGCATGTCGACAGGTAGGAAGAACAAGTCCCTAGATTCATGGCTCCCTGCCTGACCTGCTCCTGAGTCAACATCTGAACCCCAGGACCGTCTCAATGGCTTGCTTCTTCAAATCTGAGCTGTCCAGGTCTCAGCCTTATATTCAGTGCTCATTAGCAGGAGGAAAAGACACTTTTCTGCAGTGACCTGTCTCTGCCTTTAGTTACCTAAATTCCATGGAGAAACCCTGAAGATCCATGTGGAAACGTTCCTTTCATTCCAGGAGGGGGTGACCTGGAAGCACAGAGCACTTCCCCAGCCCCCTTCCCTCCCCTGCTCCGTCAGAGGCCCCCCAGCCCCCACTCAGCATCAAGGAGAGCAGGTGGACGAAGCTCACAGTTTCTGTTGCTGTGTGTGATCTCTATAAAGTGAATTGGAAAGAAGCCAGAAGGCATCTTTGTTTTATTTTTCATTTGATTTGGGAGACTTGGAGGTGGTCATAGGGTTTCTACTACACTCCTTAACAGAAGATTCATCCCCTCTCCAAAATGCAGCAAAGCCAATGGAAAGAGGAGAAGCTTCTGGTTAGAGATCGGATCTGCCTGTTGGCCCGTGGTGTGGAGATGCTGCTCTAAGAGCGTCTCCTGGACCTGACTTCTCCTCCCAACCAGACACAGCAACTCTGAACTTGGGAGACACGCAGTCTCAGCCCTGGCATCACTGTTCTCTGGAATCTTCTTTCTCCCCTGGCCTGGCTCCTTTTTCCGCTGAGCTGTTACCCAGGGTCCAAATTTCACATGATCACATGTTCACTTTTCTTCAAGTTTGCCCTGCACACTGTACTTGCCATGGAAATTCAAGTTCTAGAGCTAGAGCTACCTTTAATCTCTGCAGATATGCTTGCTCTGGGCTCCACGTTTCCCCTTCTTGAATCCTGGAAAGCACCAGATTTTAGAAAATGTGTCACCCCTTCAGATACCTGGTTTCACTGGACCTCTAGAAATAACCCAGGAAGTAGCTGGCCAGGTGTTCTTACCCCCATTCTAGAAACGGTGAAACGGAGGCTCCGAGCAGTTGAGTAGACTACTTCTAGGGTCATATAATTGCTACGCTCCCTCCAGAACTTGGTTCTAGGGCAACATTTCCACATCTGCGTGCTCACCTCTTTTTTTTATGCTTCAGATCTCTTTCTGCTCTGCAGAGTTCAATGCTAGAATAATAGGAAAGTGGTGACTCACAGCTAACTTCTGACTTCTTTTGTTATGTGCACAAAATAAGGCTGTCTAGCAATTTTTTCCAGAGAGTACATTGCCTCTCTAACAGCGTTCTTCAACTCCAGCCCGCACCCTGTGGACCCTTGATGATGCTGTTGTCCGAAAGGAAAAACAGGATGTGCCTCCAACACTCTAAAGATAAGGGATGCTATGAAGCTGAGGCCACAAAGGGGAACGGAGGAAGAACGTGCCAGCTGTCCTAACACAATCAACAGATTACCTAGAACCCTGACAAAAGTGCCCGGCTGTGCGGAGGGTGGCCGCAGTGGTGGCCTGCCGAGAAGAAGTATTTTGTCACCACCGTCACTTAGAACTGCCACGTGCAGCAATAACGCAAAGCCGGCCGACGAGCGGGTTTTCCTCTTGCATTTTAAGTCTCTGTAGACCACGTGCCTCGCTTCCTCCTCTCTCCTCAGGACACCACCAGGTAACCCAGTGAGTCATGTTGCCCTTCAGATCCGAGTTTTTCAAAATTGTTTTATTTTATTTTATTTTATTTTATTTTATTTTATTTTATTTTGTTTTGTTTTGTTTTGTTTTGTTTTATTTTACTTTATTTTGTTTTATTTTATTTTACTTTATTTTGTTTTACTTTATTTTATTTTTAAAGTACATTTCCCTTCACTCTTCCCTCTGCTTGTTTGCCAGATCCTGCCCCCACCCCCTCCCGCACTCAGCTGCCTGCAGGCTCCCACCAGCCAGGCCTGAGGAGTGAGACTAAACCCTCTCCCCATTAGGGGGTGGAGACTGGGGTCCTCCGCTGCTGTTCTCACACCCACACAAGTTGGTTGAGCAGCCTGCCAGGTTGACCTCTGCCCCATCCTGGGTTTCTTTTCTGGCACTGAGAAATATGCCTTCCGCCTCCTCCCCCAGTCCTCTGTATCCTTTCCAACTGACCCCTGCATCAGTCTGGGCTCCCTTAAAGAGTGACACTGACATTCCCTGAAGCTAAGAACCTTCTTTGCACAAGCCCTCCTTTCACCAGACTCTCTCCCCACCCCAGCCTCACTGGTCTGAGATCAGTGCTGCTCCCTGATGGGGAAACGTGGAAGGGCTGTCCTCCAGCAGGAGGGGACCAGCCTTCAGTGCTGGGAAACCTGGTAAACGTGAAAAACCCGCTCTCGGGAAGGAAAGGGACTTGGGTTGCAGGCTTTGCTACATGGTGTAGGTATTCCCACGGGGACTATCTTAAGTGATCCCCGTGACATCGCTGAGCACGAGGCTGGGGAGAGATATGTGGGGACGCGTGGGAATAAAGGGTCTGAGCTAAGCAAATACAATACGTGTGAACAACCTTGACAGCACAGAGATGAGTACAATGTCAATAGTTACAAAGTGATGAGTTCCAGGTGTTTATTGCTTCTATTTATATATATATACAGTATGCAAATTTATGTAATTTAACTTTTAATAATAGCTGTGTTTAATACCAGCTTGCAAGATTTCTGAACATTGAGCAGTTGGTTCTCTTGAGCCTGCCCAAGCAGCCCCCACGCATCACTGCCGGGTGTGAGGTCTCCCCCACACCCCAGGCCCCGTCCTCCCACAGCCGCTGTTCAGCTCACCACATCAGCAGGAACTCAGCATTCCTACTAGCCAGGGCCATGGGGCTTCTGTTCTCCAGGCTGTGAAGTTCAATACATAAATTTCAGTTCGTGTTCTACTGGGCCTCCAGGGGCCTGTGACAAGCCCTCCTTCTTGGAACTCTAGCCCACCATTCTTTCTTGCTTTTCTTTTACTTCTTTCCAAGGGCCCTTGTTCTTCTGGAGAAACTGTCTATGTTTCCCAGGGTCTGACCATGACTTCTCTCATCTGCCATTCTCCTTACTCTGATTGTGAACATGGATGCTTCCCCAGTCCAGAGCTTTGGCCCAGATCCCCGTTTCAAACCCCAGTGTCACCTGTAAAACCCATAGCACATCTTCCTCTGGCGGAAGCACGAGCGTCTCATACTCAACACGCACCACCAGCCACACCCCACCCTCCCATTGTTCTTTATTAATATTCCGCACTCAGGTATTCATATTCTCATTCATTCCATCAATATTGAGTACCTACTGTGTGCTTGTCACTGTGCTTTGTGCTGGTCCCAGTCCCCACCTAAAAGAAATGGCATCACCATCCATTTCGTGACCCAAGCCAGAATCTTGGAGCCATCTTCCCACATTGTGTGTTTACAGTGAATTGGTCAGTGAATCTGATCTCTTCTTCTACTTCCTAAACAGGTCTGGAATCCTTCCTGCTCTTCCTCCCATCACGACCATCTTTTTTTAGGACCTTGTACTTTCTCTCCTGGGTGGTACAGGAAGCCCCTCCCTGGCCTTTTCATCCACACACTGTGGTGTCACATCCCATCCTCCACAATGCTGTGAAACTAGACTCCTGAAACCACATTTATGACATCACTGTCTCCCTGTATAACATTCTCCTAAACACCCTCCTAACCTTTAGAACGAAATCTGTGCCCCTTGGCATGATATATAGGGTTTTCTGTGTTACCCGGCTCCTGTCTACCTCTTGGTCTTCTCGTACCCATTCTTCTTGGGACTTACGCTCCGGTCACAGAGACCTTCCACTTAGAATTCTGCCCCCTCCCACCCCACCCCTACCCCACTCCCATTCCCTTCTTTGACTGCCTGCTCCCCTATTTATCCTTCAAAACTTGTTCTGATACAAGTCTCCCGGGATGGCTGTGCCGTGGTCCTCGAGGAACAACAGAGGGATGGAGGCACACCTGTAGTCATTGGCGGTTATCAGCACAATTTTCAGGCACAGGGTAGTGAAGTGCAGAGTGCCCCGAGGTTGTCAGCACGGCTGGTCCTGTCAGCTCCTCTCAGAGGTGTCTGCTGACCCCCGTCTCTGCCTTCTGAGGCTCTTCTCAAGACCAAGTCAGACCACTCTGTAATCTGTTGATTAGTCCCAGAGCCTCTTTGGAAAACGAGCTCTTAAAGGAGCTGATGGGGTCTTTTATCTCTGCATCCCTGACAGCAAGGAGTAGGCAGGGCCCCCAGTAAATGGTCCATAGACGTTTGTTGAGTGAATGAATGAATGTAATACAGTGTAGCCAAGGGCACTGGACGAACCCCCCCCCCCCACATGCCCAGCGAATTCCGTGGGGCTGGCTCTCACAGTCACTTCACGTGATGAGTGTGAGGCCTCAGGGAGGAGAGAGGGATGTTTGCAGGCGTTCAAGCTCCTTCCCTGTTGCGTTTTCCAGTTCACGGTTCTGGACTCCCCTCCTTCGGTTTATTATTATCTTAACCTTCCTGATTCTTACTAGAGAAGCGGCACAACCCTGTCATTATATATATTTCTAACTGCAGCTCTTGGGTCGGAGTGGGTGGGGGTGCAAGGACGGTGGAGGTAAGGGTGGGTGGGTGTGAGAGATGGGCTGCGGCTCCAGGATCTCGGGTGTGGCAGTGCGGGACCTAAGGTAGCCCACAGCCACGGCAGCTAAAACCCAACGTAAGGGCCCTCAAAACCCTCTGGATTGTGGGGCTATTCCCAACCGCCTCTGGGCTTGGAGGCTGGCCTCATTTGCATATGGGCTCCCCCCCCCCGCAGCACCGCCCACAGCTGGTTGGAGCCCGGCCTCCCCGCTGTGTTTGACAATGTTGCCCCCTAGGGATCAGGCCCAATTTTCAATGACCCTGGACTTGCTGGCTGGAGCCTGGCTATTAGCAAATGGGGGTGGAGAAGGAACCCCTCCCCTCAAGGTAGGATGTCTGCACTCAGGGAACTGGACACCTTGATAATCGTGGAAAAGCATCAGCCAGGACTGGAAAGCCAAAGAACTCTGTGTTCCAGGAGAGAGGAGTTACTGGGTCCTGTCCGGGGTTGCCGCGCCGGCAGGCTTTGCAATTCACAGGGAGCCGCACGGCGCCACACCAGTGAGGACGGTGTTAATGAAATAACCATTTCTTTGGGAGTTCCGCGGTTAATATTATCACATTGGCCTCTGACTTGACTCCTAACGGCCTTGGCTCCTCAGCTGATACTATGTCTCATCGCAAAGGTCACACTTGAAACAAAGTGTGGTTTCCGAGGGAAAAATAAAATCCGCATGAGTGTGACTCAGCAGCATGCCTTTCCTGAGCTTTCTCTTCTGGCCTCTCTGGTAACATCTGGAAAGATCAGAGCCTGAAGTAGACAGATGTGATGACTGGAGAGGCCTTTCTCGGATACTTTTCAGTTTCTGCCTAGCAACTGTGATCCTGGAAATTATGAAAAGGCACTTTTAGGGACAATAGCACTTATCTTTTCAAAAAAAGATTTATTTATTTATTTGAGAGAGAAAGGGAGAGAGCGTGAGCAGGCGGAGGGACAGAGGGAGAGAACCTTCAGGCAGATTCCCTACTGAGCGCCGAGACTGAATCTCGTGACCCTCGAGATCATGACCTGGGCCAAAATCGAAGGTCGGATGCTCAACCGAATGAGCCACCCAGGCATCCCATATTAAAAGCACCATTTAGCATCATTTCTTCATAGAACGGAAAAACAAGATAATTCTGAAGTCATGCTTCTTTTTTTTTTTAAAGATGCAAAACAACTCTCTAGCAATTGTTTTTAAATCCCTCACATTCAAGCTTAAATCACAGTGACATTGTCATATCATAATCTCTTGAGTGAATTAAACCAAATAGTGGCAAAGGGTCCTTTCCTTCATTTTAATCTTTGAGAATAAAGGGGAGCTCCAAAATTATCCCGAATAGTCTATCAGTAGTCTCGGTGGTTCCAAACATTCAGAGTCATGTCCGCATACACTGAGCTGGTGTTTTTCTATCCCAGATGTATTCTTTTCCCCTCCAAGAAGTGAAGAGTGACTAACACTCGAGAATATGGTGCCAAGAGCAGCCACTAGGAGAGACAATTCAGAGAGAATGTCTCCCTGGAGGTTGTGAAACATTCTTTTTCAGAAGACAGAGCATCATTCCCAGCTCCCCCTCACCTCTCTGTGGTCAGAGCTGGGTCACATGTGGATTGCATCTCCCGCTGGCCAGCCAGCTTGTTTGGACAATTCTTCGGGAGGGTAGAATGGATATTGGGATGTTAACCACTACTTTGGATACTGTTTCTGGAAACTTTGACAGACAGACCAGCTGTTCTTTGGTTTGAGGCAGATCAGAGGCCTTGCTGCTTCCTTTTGAGGGTCTTTAGTGATTAAATGAAAGCATAAAAATAAAAATAAATAGATAGATAGATAGATAGATAGATAGATAGATGTGATTATATTTGCACTCCAGATTTGGAGAGCAGGACAAACCTTTTGTTACATATATGCAGACAATTTATAGTCTCATGGAAAAATTATTCAGTTCCAGGCGCTGTTCAGTTCTCATCAACAAGCAGGGGAGGGGATGTTTGTTGGGTCTCTCTCCATGACGTGAGTTTCTCCGTGACTTTCCAGCACAATGGAGAGACCCTCTCAGGGCGTCTGGGCAGCCCCTGCAATCATAATGAAATTGTCTGAATAACCTCAACTCCCTGAAAAACACATTTAGCCAAAATTAAAGTCATCTAATTTGTAACTGGAAGAACATTGTAGGTAAAATGAATCTTCTGACCTTACTTTCAGAGGGAAGCTGCTAAATGCAGGACAATTAGAGTTTGTTTTCTCCAGGATCTGTCTGCCCCATGAGACCAGCTGGGTCCCCAAGGTTCAGAAACAGCAGGTACAGGGGCTTCCGGGTGGCTCAGCCATTAAGCGGCTGCTTTTGGCTCAGGTCATGGATCCCCGGATCCTGGGATTTAGCCCCGCATGGGGCTCCCTGATCGGCAGGAAGTCTGTTTCTCCCTCCCCCACTCCCTCGCTTGTGTTCCCTCTCTCGCTGTGTCTCTGTCAAATAAATAAATAAAATCTTCGAAAGAAAGAAAGAAAGAAAGAGAGATAAAGAGAGAGAGCGAGAAAGAAAGAAAGAAAGAAAGAAAGAGAAAGAAAGAAAGGAAGGAAAAAAGAAAAGAAGAAAGAAAGGAAGGAGGGAAGGAAGGAAGGAAGGAAGAAATGGCAGGTACGGGGCAGAGTTTCCTTTCCCTGAGATTGTCGCTCTTTCCAGAAATACCTCAGCCTCCTGGAATAGCTTCCTGCACGTTGTAAGTGGAGAACAGTCAGACCAGGGGAGATGCTTCCCATTGGGGCAAAAGCGAGGCTTGTGGGGCGCCCAGCTGGGAGACAGGCAAGAGATCTCCTCAGTTATGTCTCTGGGTCTTTTTAGTTCTGGGGTCCTGGGCTCCAATCAATCAAGGGATGAGCCTTGAAAACATGCCCCTCGTAGGGTCTCTGTCTTCCTGGATGGCTGCAAATTCCCCTTTACTCCCTGCACTCTTATCGGACTATAACATCGGATGCTCTGAGGCTCAGGAAGCTGCGTAGTTATAAGAGAGAGCTCTTATTTCACGAAAACGTGCCGCAGAAACCTAAATGCGTAAGGCAGAGTTATGATGTGTTTGTGCCCACTTCTGTGATGTACCTGCATATGCCCATTTCACACAATGTTGTGTGTGTGTAGACCCAGGTCAAGAGAGCCTGCTGTTGCCTCACATGACAGTAGCATCTGAGAAGGGCAAACACTGTTGCTGGTCTACCCAATAGGCATTCCCTTGTCTTCCTTGCGAACGGAACCCTGAACTTGTCCAGGTATCTGTCCTCTCTGGGTTTCTCATTCCCAACCCTGGAAGAAGAATCTTGATGACTCTGGGACGGGTAGTCCTGGTGGCCGATTTAAAGTGAATATATGACCGGTTCTGGCCAATGAGATATGTCGGGGTGAGGGGGTTGTGGAATCTGAGGCTCCAGGGAAGTATTTCTTTGTTCTTAAGAAATAGGGAAGAAAGAGAACAGCTCTTCACCCTCCTCTGGACTTTGTTGCAGCTGTTTGTAATCTTGAGATGCAACAACCATCTTGTGAAGATGAAGGGAACTAGCCTAAGGACAAAACTGAGTGTGGAGACTGAAGAAATATAAACCTGCCTTGTAGACTTTGGAGTTGCTGAATGAATCAACCTCAAAGCAGCTCCAGCCCTGAATTTCTTGTCATCAAATTAAATCCCCTTGTTTAGATCGTGTTGAGTTTAGTCTGAAAGCATCCTAAACGAGAATCCATACCGAACCATCGTTCTCATTCCCGGAGTACCGTATCCTCTCGCCCCTAGAGCAGTTCTTTTACTCCCCATCTGAGCAGGAGTCCTTCTAAGATAAAGGAAGCCTGTCCATTCCTGCAGCTCACTTTGAAGAACAGAACTACTGCTCAGCACGATTACCAGTGCTGATGGTCACCACTTGCATCCCTTCAGTGTCTACTCTCTGAGGTCAGCGCCGAACCCTTTGCCTACACTGTCTTTTTTAATTGTGAAAATGACTCTGCGAGGTGGGGACTCTCGTTATTCCCACTTGATAGGTGAGAAAGCCAAGGCCCACAAAAGTTAAGTTTTCCCAAGATCTCAAAGCTAGCAAGTGATGAAACTGAAGGTCAAAGAGGACTCTGGCCACACCCATGTCCATCATCCTGACCTTTCAGCTCTACCAACCAAGGGAACAGGACACACATGGGGCAGAGCCCTCATTGCCTGACTGTTCTTCATAATCAATATGTGAGTTCCCCAGGAGAGGTGAAATCTAATTAGATTCTAAAGGTAATGGAGTATGTAAACTTCACTCCTTGACATGAATTCTCTTGTGAGCTTTATCTAACCTCTCTGCACTTTAGATTCCTATTTGTGAAGTCATGACAAAGAGACTTTCCACTACCTCCTTCCTCAGGATATGAGGAGATGCACGCGATCATGTATCTAAAAGCATCATGTATCTAAATTTTGCAATATTGAGAGGAAAAACACACAGAAAGCCAGGCCATTATTAATGTGATTTTAATAACTCTTCCCAACTCTTTGGGTGTTGCTAGCACAATGGAACATGATAGTTTTTTGAAAAATTTCCGTACTGCTCCTTAAAGCCTGAGGAGAAAAGGCTCTGTGGAAATATAAATGAGAAATCAGATGAGTTGGGAGCTATCCACCAAATATGTTTTAACACCCGAGATTTTACACTGGAGAGAAGGCAAGGTTGTGTTAAGTAAGGGAATATTTTCCCTATTTTACATTGGTGTTTATAAAACATTTGGAAAGAATGGACCCTTTTCTCAAGTACAAATTTCTTATAGATATCTAATGTCAACTTATTTTGTTATTTAAATATGGACAAACTAAAACTAGGTACAGCTTACAAACTAAAATGAATATGGTCTTCCTATCTTTAGATCAAATACAATTATAGAACTAAGAAGATCAAATATAATTATAGAACTACGATAAATTTACAAATTAGATAAAAACAAAAGGACAAAACCAATACCATTCAGACTAGTAACATTAATTTAATAGAATGGATGATATTATTGAGTTGAACTAAAGTAAGTTGGGTTTAATCATACACAGAGCAAAACTCTTGTTTGGTCCAGTTTGAGACTTAGGCTCTGGATTAAAATCCCAGCTCTGGCTCTTACTGGCCATGTGACTGTGGACAAGTGAGTTAACCTCTCTAAGACTTGGTTTCCTAATAAGAAAGTGGAGATAATAATAGCACTCATCTCAAGAGTTCTAGAAGGGGTTTTAGGAAGATGGTAACATCTGTCAATTTATTGGCACATTTGGACATAATAGGGGCTTAATAAATGCTAGCTGTTACTACTAATATTACTTGGGTTTTTTAAAACAATTTATTTTAGAGAGAGACGAACTAGAGGGATAGAAGGAGAGGGAGAGAGCATCTCAAGCAGACTGTGCACTGAGCATGGAACCCAACATGGGGCTTGATCTCACCACCCTGAGATCGTGACCTGAGCTGAAACCAAGAGTCAGGCACTCAGTGGACTGTGCCACCCAGGGCTCCCTAATATTACTTATTTTACAGTCATTGAAAGTAACAGCTGATGAGGTGTTCCTACCTGATGAGACAACCTCATCGTTGGAGATAAGCTGAATTTTGCAGCAGTACTGAAATTTGCTGTAAATGAGTAGTAAAAACAATTCTTGCTGGAATAAATAAAAGAAAAACTTTTCGTTACAGGTTTCTTCTTATACTTAAAAAGCCTCCCTGACTCCCTCCCATACACACACATGCCCCAGGACAAGCATCTAGCATGGGACACAACTGTCACTCATTTCTTAATTCCACTTGCCCCCTCACAGCTTTCATATG
Organism: Spilogale gracilis; assembly: GCA_004023965.1. Taxonomy (NCBI): domain Eukaryota; kingdom Metazoa; phylum Chordata; class Mammalia; order Carnivora; family Mephitidae; genus Spilogale; species Spilogale gracilis. The sequence continues at coordinate 150,383 of PITA01000418.1, read as the reverse complement.
CTTGTCTTGGACTCATTAAAGTGGTTGGTCCTTCCGTGACTTGCCTTTTCTTAGCTCAGGTGAGTGAAACTTTAGACTAAAATCACCCGGGGTAGAATGGAAACATGGAACTTTCCAAGTCAGCTTTTCCAGAGTTAAAATCAAACAGGGGCCAGGGAGGCTCCAGTCCTCTTTTCTTGGAGCAAGAAATCATAGAGGGAGCAAGAACGAAGCCATTTTATATCATCAAATGTCTCTGTGCCCGCAGAGGACTTTACTAGGATGGATAAGGGAGAAGAGATGGAAGAAAAATTTCTAAAGCCAAATATAAATTCTAGGTCCTGGTAAAATGGCTTCTTTACCTGCCTGTTGCAGACTTCATAATTGCAGCTTTGATAATTGCTGTCACTAAATGAGCAAGTACTGTATACCTGACCTTTCACATGTATAATTTATATTCCTCGTAATAAACTAGCAACAAAGGTAATTTTATTCCCACTTCGTAGATGAAGAGGACAGAGGCTCTGAGAAGTTTGAATGTGTCACAAAACCAGTAAATGGTGAAAACTGGGCTTTGAAGTTATCTCTGCTTAACTCAAGACTTGTTATTTCTTTTTTTTTTTTAAAGATTATTTATTTATTTATTTGCTTGAGAGAGAGATAGAGAGAGAGAGAGGTGGAGCGGAGTAGAGGGAGAGTGACAAGCAGACTCCGTGCTGAGTGGAGACCCTGATGTAGGGCTAATCTCAGGACCCCGAGTTCATGTCTGAGTCGAAACCAAGAGTCAGATGCCCAACCGAGAGACTCGGGCACCCAGAACTTGCTCTCTATTTGGCACTCTGTTTTTCATTATTGCAGAGACTCTTGTTTTCCTTGAAGTTGCAAAGACAGACAATCCAGATGGAGCCAAGAAAGTGCCATTGCTCTCCCACTGGGCCCCTACTGAGGCTCCAATGGAATTAAGTGCTCTGATGAACAGTCTTCCAGGTCCTTCTTGGTCCCAAGTGGGGAGGAGATGCCATGAATTTTCTGTGGTGTGGGGACACTGAGTAAGCAACTGGGATGTTAGGGCCACTCCCATGGGGTAGCTGATTGCATTTGAGAGAATTCTGGAAGCAGGAGAAAATTTTTTTGCTCATTGTTGCCTCCATCAATCTGCAAATGATCAGTGGAATTAAATTTTCTTACATATTTTCTTACAGATTCCATGAGTCATGTCTTAACATTACATTAAAGATTATATCTGGCCATTGGTACAATATAGTGGAGAGGCTAACGGCACCTCTTAAATATATAGATCATTTGTGGAGAGGAGGGAGAGGTGGGGTGCACATGAATAAAGGCCCTGGCCTGGGAGTCAGAAGAAGGGTGATCTAGTCCCTGCTCTGCCGCTCAGCTACTCGGGCCCACCAGGAGTAACCATGGTCATATAAAAAGAATAGTTTCTATTTTCAGTATGAAGCATTTACCACATTGCAAGGGTTAGATCTGTTGTTTTATATACAATCCATTATTTAATTAGCATGACCCTTCCTCCAACTTGCTCTTAAAAGAAAGAGACTTACTTATGATTTGTAGGTGATTTTTACAGATGATTTCAGGTGGGGTAAAGACCTCTGAAATCTGATCTCCATTAAAAGCCAAAGAACACAGTCAAAAATGGTCAAAATCCACTCTTAAAGAGCTCTGAAAACTACCTGAAGGCTTACAAGAAGGCTTACAGAAGCTTTCATTCAGGAAAAATGGCTGGATGCTGCTAAGAACAGTGATCTTTGCGGAGTTTCAGCTGGCCTGATTCCAGCTCCCTCTCTCCCCCGGCTCCTCTGTAGGCTCGAGGATCCACAGACTCGCAACTCTCCATACGGCGGCGTATCATTCTGTCGTACCCAGGAACGGGGCACTGGCAGGGGCAATGATGGGGGTGGACCTTGCAGACAGTATGCCAGGTGCAAGAAGCCGGGCACAGAAGACCAAACCTGGTGCCATTCCATTCATGTGAAAAGTTCAGAACAGGCAACTCCATAGAGACAGAAAGCAGGTGACTGGTCGTCAGGGGTTGGGGGTGAGGAGTGATGGGAGACACTGCCGATGGCTATCAGGTTACTTCTTGAGATGATGAAAACATTCTGAAATCAGGCAGTGGTGATGGCTTTAGACCCCGTGAATATACTAAAGACACTGAATTATATACATTTTTGAAAGAATTTATTTATTTATATGAGAGAGAGAGCACAAGTGGGAGGAGTAGCAAAGGCAGAGGGAGAGAGAGAGAATCTCAAGCGAATTCCACGCTAAGCGCAGAGTCCCATGCGGGGCTCAATCCCACAGCCCTGAGATCATGACCTGAGCTGAAATCAAGGGGTGGTCATCCAACCAACTGAGCCACCCAGATGGCCCTGGATTACACACATTTTTAAAGGGGTGTGCTTTATGGTATATAAATTGTATCCTTAATAAAGTTGCTAACAAATAAAATGAATGCAATAAAAGCAGTAATTCATGTCCACGGTAGAAAAGAAACCAAACAGCCCAAAAGCATTTAGACAAAAAGGTAAGTCTGCTTCTATTTCTGTCTCCAGGTGGCTAAGTATCTCTTTCCCATGCATTATTGTGAGTCCTTTCCGAGATTTGTCCCAAGAGGCCTCCTCTAGCCAGGCATGTCTGCTTAAACTGGGGTTCTGAATTCTACTGGATCATTCAAATTGCCGGGAACAAGGTCAGGTTGCTGCCCGAGAATGGGTCTTCTAATCAGTGCTCCAAGTGAGTCCGGCAACTGGGCAGATTTGGGAACGACTGGGCTGTCATCAGAGCTCCTCCCATCTCTTCTCATTTCATTTTGCCCTGGGTTTGCCCTTTTGGGAAAGAACAGCAGATCACCCTCCTTTCCACCGCATTTCATGAACTTGACTGCTGCCAAGTCTGTCTTAGCCGGGCAGGAGAAGCCCAAGGCCATTCATAACACAATCAAACATGGCTCCAACTTCAGCCCTTTCCTTCTCAACCCTCTCCCCATCCGAAAGAACTCACTTCTCAGCACCCCTTTCCCATCCCCAACCAAGCCTCATTTGCACTGTCCTTGAATTTCCTTCTGAACATTCAGGTGCTGGCTGGAACATCTGTGCCTTCCCTGCTCTCTTGTCCCAAGTCCCAGCTTCTGCAAAATGTTTTCTCTTCTAGTTTGGCAATAAGGAGCAGTAGCAGGGATTTCCGGGTGAGAGTGCTGGGACTGGGAGGCCAAGAGACCGGAAATAGGAAATAAACAGTGTTCGATCTCCTGAGACCAGCCGGGGGGCCAAAGTGTTTGGGGTGGGGGAGAGGAAGAGGGAGGCTCACCTTTGCACTCCTGGGCCTATTACCTTTCCTGGGGCAGGAAGTCAGTTGAAGGGAGGGAGCACTACAGCCAAGGGGGCCTGACTCTTTGCTAATCCAGGCCGGAGGTTGGAAAGATGCTGTCTCCTGGAAATACGACTCTTGGCAATTTTAGTCAGGGTCTTATTTTCACTGTGAAGGTAGAGGGGGTGACTTCCCTCCCCGGGGAGGGGGAGGCCTGCCCCGCCTTGAGGCTGGAATGTTTGCTCATGTGCCCGAGGAGGATGCCACCAGAATTAGTCAGCATTTATCAACAGGCCCGCAGTGTACCGCGAAAACTGCAGATGGAATTGTTTTTAATGGAATGCAGCTAATCATAGATAGATAATTAAAATGAAGATGAATTTTCTCGTTGCATGAAATATGCGTCGTCCTCCGATTCCGCCTGTTACTAGCATGGTCATAACACACCAGCAGCCGCGTGACGCACGTCGTCTTGACCCGTGGCCCATGACCCGGTGACTTCAGAATCACCGCCGCGGGAGGGGAGGCTGGTGGGAAGGTAGATTACTGGGCGCAGACTCAGGCAGTCGGAATGTCTGGGGTGAGGGGCCTGGGAAGCTGCATGTTTAGCTTAGCCTCTCCAGTGATTCTTAAGAATTCCAACATTGAAGAGTCACTGATCGGGCAAGGCCTATTACATGCTGAGGACGTCATCTGATTAGAAAAAAAATCCTCAAAAAAAAAAAAAAAAAGAAAGAAAAAAAAAAAAGAAAAAAAATCCTCACAGCGATCGTATGAAGTCAATCCTGTCGTCTGCCCTTTTACACTGAAACTGTGAGGAACTGATAAGATTTCTGAGGTCACACGGGCAGGAAACGGCAAAGCCACAATTTGAACTCAGGTCCACTGAACACTAAAGCCAGAGCCCTTTCCCGGCGGCCCCCATCTTCCCACAGAGGCCCCGTGGGAGCGGCCGGTGCCCTTTGTGGACGGCCCCAGGGCAGAGGCCCGGACTTGGTGGGAGACCCATGGTCTTTGTGAACTTCCTTCTCCAACAAGTGCTGGATTTATTCTCCTTTTGATTGTGGGGGGCTCCCAGCTCCTGGGAGTCCATGCACCCCACTGGGCTCAGATTCTGGGTGCTCTGGATGCCCTGGACACTCCACTTTTTGGGAACTCTGATGATTAGCAGCCAAGTGTGGCAGGTGCCGTGGGTGTTGGGAACCCATCCAACACCCGTCTGCTCCCTTCCCAGTATCGGGTGACTGTGCGTCAAGAGGGACGGGGCCTTGCTGTAGCCCCTCGAGTGTGATCCTTAATTAGCCAAACTAGATGGCAATTCCACTCTGCCCGTCTGGGCTTCAGCAATGGGCATGTGCCCCAACTCGATGAAGATTCGAGAGAAAGTCTGCTGGGAGGTTTCTGAGGAGGACTCTTTCTTACCACGAGCCATCCAAGCCGTTCCAGAGGAAGAGGCCAGGCCAACGCTTGGGACAATCCAGGGGCTGCTGGTGTGTGGGAATCTCTGGGGACACAGTCCCTGGGGACCACAGAGGGATCCTGATCACACAGCAAGCAGGCCCAGGGACCCCCTGCCCTTGCTCCCAGGGCTATGCCTGGGCAGGGCTCCACTTCTACCCATGGCAACCCGAGCCACCTGGTGTTTCCAATCTCTAATCTTGTTTACATCAACTGAATAAAGATTTTTTTTTGAGATTTTTTATTTATTTGTCAGAGCAGAATCACGGAGAGCAGCAGGCAGAGGGAGAAGCAGGCCTCTCACCGAGCAAGGAGCCGGATATGGGACTCGATCCTGGGACCCTGGGACCATGACCTGAGCCACAGGCAGACGCTTACCCGACTGAGCCACCCAGGCGTCCCTTGAATAAAGATTTTAAGCCACACAGCTGTCTAGGAGCAGGGGGCCTGCTGGTGAAGACGGGTGGCTCCCTGTCGAACCAAAGCCAGATTCTGGTGTCTCCTCAAGACAGTTTGTGCCAGAGCTCTCCCAAGAGGGTAGACCTCCTCAGCTTGGAATCTTTGGGAGTAGCAGGCCGGATCTTGGCTGCCCAGGACTCCTGTCATCACTGGCAGCTTTGACTGGGCCGTTCTGGGCCGCGGAGGGCCCGAGGGAGCGGCCAGGCCCTGGCTCACAGGGCCTCTGGGGACGATGCCCGGCCCCCTGCCTCCAGCTGGCACAGGCCTGCCGTCAGCTTCCGTCCCCCCCACCGGCCTCGAATCGTCAGCTGCCTCAGGATGTGTCTTGTGCCAAGCCAGCTTCCTCGTCGGGCACCGTCTGCGGGCGCGTCAGGACCTGGCACTCAGCTCCTCTGTCCTTCCTGGTTCCAGGGCCAGAAGCTTCCCCGACCCGGCTGACCCCTCGGCCTCCCGGCAGGCCTCAGCCAGACCTCTGGAGTCTGTGAGCCTCCGTCCAGGTTTCCCCATAATACAATACAGTGGCAAACAATTTTAAATGTTTTCTAAAAATACAAGTTTCCTCCTTAATTAGGGCGCTTACGCAGGCTCAAGGCAGAGAATGAAGGAATCGTCACAGAGCCCACAGGCCAAAAAATAACTCCCAGATCAGAGGAATTCTGACCCCCAGGGAGAGCTACCGCTGGGTTATTTGCTCATTTCCACCTCTGCCTCACGGTTTAATATTATCCCCAAGATGAGTGTTACTCCTCTGTCCTGGTAAGGATAATCACCGTCATTCTTGTTTTTATGATAATCGCTCTTATGGTGGATCATCAATGAACTTGTCGTGGTGCAACATCAGACAGAGTTTCTCTGTTCACACACCGTGTCTGATCTAACAAAGATGATTCAAGAGCTCCCCTAAAGATGCAAGTACCGATCACCCACTCCCCGCTGTCACTGTAACCCTCACGTGTCTCTTTGAAGGTTGAAGCTTCTGAAATGTTCCAGGACCCTCCAGAGGCAGGGAGACTGCCCGAGACACTTGGGGAGGGTGTCTGCGCCTTCCTGAGCCTCTGGAAACATGCTGGCGCTTCCTCTCCTCGTTCTCACAGGCACAGGCCTGAGGCTACCCCCAGGACCTCCTGGGACCAACCTGCCCCACGCAGCTTTCTACATCAACCTGGGGCCCGGGAACCATCCCGTGGGCCGCACAGGGTTGTGACTGGTATTCTTGACCCTGCTAAGACTGTATGCTTTTTCTAAATAACCTGAAGGCGGAGGGACCACTCCAGTTACCTAGAATGCCAGAGGGTGGTTTTACCCCCCACCAGAGTCTCCAGATGTTTTTTTTTTCTAAGTCAGTTTAGGAGCCTGGGATCAGCCGTTGCCCATGGACCAGCGCCTAGAGGGCCTCCTGGACTGTCTGAGACTTGGGAGATTTCCTAAGTCCCCTCAGGGGGCCACAGAGGCCTGGAACTGTACCGTGAGACACAGAGGGCCAGCATCTACTTGACCGACCACAGATTTTTCTAAGTTTTCCGAGGAAACCCTGGTATGGCTGCTAGTTGGGGGACGCTGAGGATAATGCCCTCCAACAGCTCAGGCCAGAAGTACGGGAGCCAAGACATCCCTACCTTGAGAGGCCCAAAAAGACCAGATGGCAGCAAGATTTTATTATTTTATTTTTTAAAAAAAGAATTTATTTATTTATGAGAGAGAGAGCACAAGTGGGAGGGCAAAAGAGGGAGGGAGGGAGAACCTGAAGCAGACTCCACGCCGCCTGGAGCCCAATGTGGGGCTTGATCCCACAACTGCAGGACCATGACTTGAGGTGAAACTAAGAATCACACACTTAACCAACTGAGCAACCCAGGTTCCCCCCAATTTTGTTGTAAAAAGCTTTGTTTTAGAACAGAATGGCAGTTTCTTATGCCCTCTATAGCGAATACTTATCTTTTCTTGATTTACTGGCAGCGACTGCTCCCTTTTCGGAAACAGCACCTAGAGTTCTTTTTGGGCAATAAGGCCATGCCTGACCCACTCTCAGAACTAAAAGCTTAAATAGAGCTTTACCCAAGCTGCCGGGGTCAAGCAGGCAACCCAGGCATTCTCTTAGGGCAGAGAATGTGGGAAGGCGCTCAGTGCTATGGGAACGCTTGGTAAAGTCCTATATTCCTGGGGATAGGAACAGACAACTTTCAGCTGTTGAATATGTGGTGTTTTCCTGGCTGAAATCCCTAAGTGGTCTCCCTTCCTCCTTGCCTCCGGGCTCACCCCACACCAGTCCCTCTCTCTACCCAATCATCAAGGTGCTCTTTTCAAAAATAAACAAGTCTTCTTTGCTCAAAACACTGTGATAGGGTTCCATGGCCCTGTGGGCAAAGGATGAAGTCCAGACGTTCACCTTAGCCCTTGTGGTATTTGGTGATCGGGTTCCTGCCTCCCTAATGTGCACTGCCCGGCATTTTCGTGTCTTCTCTATCACTCTGTGAGCTCCTTGAGGGCAGGGACCATCTAATAACTAGACTGCTGTCCTTATGACCGTGATTCACATTATGAAATCCGATTGGGATACCAGATGAAAGCAGATACAGTAAAGCACAAGATAAAGGAAGAGCAGCTTTGTAATCAGGGAAGGACATTGACATTCACTCTGGACCATAACAAAGGATCCAACAGAAGCTTACACTTTGAAGAGAGATTAAGTACGATTCAAGGGGACTTAACAGGGGATCATTCCAAAGTGTCATCCCTTGATCTGAGCAGGCATGCTCCAGGAGGTCACACTTACTCTCCCACAAGTAGCAACTCCTTCTGACAAAGATCTTCTTAAAACCCATTATCAGTTTAACCTAGAATCTAATCTAGAAACCAATCTAGTATCATGTAATAACCATGCTCTTTACATGGTTGAAGAGACACGGTCTTCCCTATAATAAGCAAGTAGTGAACAGAGCCATGAGCAGACTCAGATCGTGGTTTCCACTTCTTGCTTCTTAGGAAAAGAACCTTCTTTCCTTTTTAAAGTAACTCTTCCTTATTGGAGAAATTCTCCAATAAGGAGATACTGATAAATGAAAGGAAAATGAAAACCACCCATTAGACCTCCAGCCAGAGGTAACCACTGCTGATAATTTGGCTCCTATCCTTCCATTTTTAAAAAAAGGTTTATGGGAGATAATTCACATGAAGTTGACTCATTCAAGATGTACATTTCTTTTTTTTTTTTTTTTTTAGATTTTATTTATTTATTTGACAGAGAGAAACAAAGCGAGAGAGGGAACACAAGCAGAGGGAGTGAGAGAGGGAGAAGCAGGCTTCCCGCCGAGCAGGGAGCCTGATGTGCGGCTCGATCCCTGGTCTCCAGGATCATGACCTGAGCCGAAGGCAGTCGTTTAACCAACTGAGCCACTCAGGCGCCCCAGATGTACATTTCAAATGCCTTTAGTATCTTCTCAGAGTTGCATATCCATCACCATAATAATTTTAGAATAGTTTTATTACTCCAAAAACAAATCCTGTACCTCTTAGCTTTCACCTCTTATATTTCCACCTACACTCCAGTCCTAGACAACCATGAACCTACCTTCTATCTCTGTAGACTTGCCCATTCTCAATGTTTCATATAAACAGCATCATACATCAGGTGTTCCTTTGTGACCATCTTCTTTCACTTAGCTTCCTGTGCCTGGGGTTTATCCAGGTTGCACCTTGGGGCATGGGTAGACCGGCTAGGCTACAAAAGACCTTCCTCACTCTCTGCTAAAAGAATCAATTACATTTTCTTCTAATCCTTTTATGCTATATTTTTTAACATGTAAAACTTTGCTTTGGATTTTATTTTACATAAGTACATATGACTTTGAATTGGTGCATATGACTTTGAATTTCCCTCCTCTTTTTAATTCTTCACTGACGGTAACTCTATCTTTATCATGTTCTAAATTCCAGTATACATATCAACACTCTAGATCATCTCATTGAGAGAGTCTCCAGTTTAAAATTAATAAGGCAAAACAGGGAAGGGTTTAGCACAGTGTCCTGTAAGCTGGGACTTGAACCTATGTCCTACTTCAGCATGATGGTGCTGGGAGGCATAGTTGCCCTTGAATTTGAGTATAGATGGCTCAAGGATCAGTGAACATGGGAATAACAGAAAACCTCTGTTAGGTTTCTAATAGAGTATTTTAAAGAAATCACCTTTGGAGGAGGTGTGAAGAGGTAGGCAGGAAGAAATAGCATCAACACCTTCATTTTCTTCACCAGGAAAAATAACCAAGGGCACGGTTGAACATTTGTTTCTAGGATTCCTGATTAGGAAGGAGGAAGTTCTTTAAAACCCACCTGAGGCCTAGTGTCAACTGTGCCTTCCTTAGAACATTAAGTAGCTCTAGGGGAGACAACGGGGGTCCCATTTAGAAGAAACTGTTCTACTTGCTGTAAACAGCAACACAGCACTCTACACGAATCTCAGGGAGCCCATGCCTCTGGGACTAGAGCAAGGAATCATCAGTACAATCTAACCTTGACAGGGAAAAAGTACTATTGCTTTGGGGCTATGCCACGATGTCATATTTGCTGTGAAGAACTGATAATATCATGAATTTACTATATCCTGCAAGTGCTAAAAAACAACTTTTGCAAAGGCAAAGGTGGAACTTTATTTCAGATATAGGTTAAAGGAGCTACAACATGTCATATTGATAGACTCTTGCCTCTGAACTTTTACTGCTCATTCTTGATGTCACCCATTTAAGAATCAATTATGTTTAACCTCATGTCAACTGAAGGTGACCCTGTGCTTAAAGTTTTGAGTGAAACTGACCTGTAATCCCATCCCACATACACTTGCAGACCTAGCATTCCTTTTAGACCCTGGGGAATTTGTTGGGTGAGGGCACACAAGTTGTATTTCCCCAGGTTACCTTCAGCTTTGAAATCCTGATTCCACAAAATCAATTTAGCTCATGACACATCTCTTTAGCCCAGCTTGTGCCTCACTGCCCTAACTGGCCATGACCTGACAAGTTAACTTTCCAAAATGCCCTCATCCAAGGCTACGTATGTAGTAGACTTTCACTGACAGTTTGAGGCTGCGGAGAGGTTCATAACATAGCTTCTGAGACTAAATCTAAAGTTAAGCCTGAATTAAACCTAAAATTGAATTATCCAACATCCTTGTTTTGGTATTTTGTCCCATTTCATCAAGGGTTTCTGTCTCACCGCCCATATTTCTGCCCATTTCTGTGCTATCTCATCTCTTCTCTTCCCTCCCTGACCTTCTCCCCTTGCTTACTTTCTCCTAACCGCTTATACAGAGCACTTGTCTCCCTTTTTTCCCCCCACTATCTTCTTCCAGACAAACTAATGAAGACTGACCTCCCAACTAGCCTGACTTATTAAGGTATTTTTGGAAACAAAAGCAATTCTTTTCACCAGTGGAACTCTAGTGTTAGCTGGTAAATAACTTTTTATTAGATACGTGTACAATTCCTGGTGAAAGCAACCCTATGATATTTCTGAATGTTACCTAACCCCTGTGTTTAAAAAAATATATTTTAGTTAAATCATGAGGCAGGGCCAGGGATAGCTCCTGCTCCTATAAGCTAGATTAGAAAAACTCAAGATTCCTTGGGCATTGGGTAGAGTATTCCCAAGGTCTTGCCTCAATATTGGGGAACAATGATCCCTAGATTAAACATGACCCTAGTCCACTAAATAAATTTTAAAAGGAAGACAGAAAGAATCAAGCTATTCCCAAGTAATCCACCTTATCAAGAACAAATTCAAGAATATCTACAGGAATACAAAAATATCCAGTATTCAACAAGGTAAAACTTATAATTCCTGGCATCCAATCAAAAATTACCAGACAAACACAGAAGTAGAAATATACTATTCACTATTACTCATGACATATGCTATTGAAAATCACATAGTAACACTTCTGATGTACTCTATTGGCTGAAATAGTCAAAAGCCTACTTAGATTCAAGGGGTATAGATTCCACTTCTGATGCGAAGAGTGAAGACTTTCAAGGCCATATTCCAACACTACTGCGTCTTAAGACAACTATTTGTTTAACTCATGATTCTGTTAGGCAGTTTGTGTGGTCTGAGCTAGGCTTAGCTGCTCTTGCTGGGGCTCACTTACATGTCTGTGTTCAGTTGGCAGGTTGATTGGGGGCTGGTTGGTTTATGATGGCCTTGGTGGAAAGGCTAGGATGTCTGGGGCTTCTCTTCATATGGCTTCTGATCCCCTGGCAGACTACCCTGAGCTTTTTACAGGATAACTGCAGTGTTCTAAGGCAGTAAAAAAAGCAAGTCCCAGTGGGAGAGTGCTTTTCAAGTCTCTTGCTTGCTTCATATTGCTGTTATCCTTTTGGCCAAAGGAGAGCAATAGCCACGCCCAGAGTTGGTGTGGGATGTTACTGCCACAGCAAGTGGGTATAGGGAGAAGAATCTGTGACCATTCCTCCAACCTCCTACAAATGTTATGATTATCCTCATTTTACAGATAAGAAAACAGTAACAGGTAGGTTAATAACTTGCCCAAGATTACACAGCTAGTGAGTGAAGGAGAGAGGAGTCTATACTTAAAATGGTTGTGTGGAAGCATGGCGAGTAGTGTCAACTCGGGCCACCTACAAGGGGAGACATGGCATGACCCGGAGTCCTGAATATTGGAGAAACAGATCCAAGATGCTGATCTCTTATTGAGTCAGTCTGTACACTTTGGTCAATGACTACATGGAAACAACCAGTATGCAGCATCAAGAAATCTACTAACAATGGCAGCTACCATTTGTAGAGATGAAAGTGGAAAAGGAAAGATACACACTAAAAACTTGGTTTTACTGGGGAAAAGCAATACCAACTCTAGTAATAGATGAGAGCTGATGATTATTTCTGTTCGTTACCACGATGGCTTTTCTGGCAAACACGTGCTGAGCGTGCACAGTTTGCAGGTGCCACGTGGGCTGCTGTGGGCGAAGAATGATGAGTCTAGTCTTCACGAAGCCTACAGCCCAGTAGGACCAGAGGCACCGTAATGATTACACATCCCAGCGCCATGTCCTTAATTTAAAGTTTTGATTATAACAAGCTCCGACTGAACGTGCTCTGTTTTCTTTTGCCCCTGTGGCATGATTATTCTAATCACTGCTCGAAGAATTCAAGGCAATACTGCTGAGAATTGATGGTACATAATGACTATGGCATCTCTGACCTGCTGGAGACGGCTCAGTGCCGTGGAGCCCAGGGGCCCCGGGCAGGAGGCAGGAGGCCAGGATGCTGTCCACTGTCCCCGAGGGCGGATGTCAAGCAGCCACTTGTCCCTGATATGGTCTAACCCTCCCCAGGGCTATAGACGTCCTTGTTCTTGGGTACAGGGAATGAAATCTCCTTTCTCCCCTCTGCGTCCTTGGCTCAGTTTTTGGAAGGTAGCCAGAGGTTTTGTATAAAATATTCATTTAAACCCAAACCGGAAGAGCCTGCCAGGCTCTCGGCAGCCTCTGGGAGGTCGGTTTTCTTGGTGCCTGGAGGAAAGCTCCCAGGGCTGAGGCCGACCCATAGATCTGTAAAGGAGGCCCAACTCCAGACTCTGAGGGAATGACATGACCGGAAACAGAGTTTGCTGCATCATAGGCCTGAAGTTATTCGTTCTTGGTGAGAGTTTAGCTCCCTTGGGGATTATTTTTTTTTTAATGTGATTCTGAACTACTCTTTTAAGAGAATGTGGTTTCCTAAGATTAAAGAAACTTTTAATATGAGGAAAAATAATTTTTATCATTTACGCCCTGTTAACTTTAAAAAGAGCTTTGAGGTAGCTTAACATATGAAAGCGTGTACTAAGTAGGGCAGGGAAGGTAGAGATAAGAGGCGCCCAGAAGCCAGGGGCGAAGGGGGAGGAGGATAAATTTAGTGCTCATACTGGAAGTTACTAATTCAGGTCATAAATGTGGCCTAACAGATTGTATTGTTCACATTGCCTGATTAGAGAAAACCTTCTAGAGAGATGGATATTTTCCAGAAACTGAATTATAGGAGACTTTTCTTGGGTGACTCTTCATATGAGGGACATTAGCTAGGACCTCGAACGGTGTCTTCGCAGCAGTGTTGTAAAGGATAGAAAAACTTTAACAACAGGAAATGTGAGTGAGTGTCAGTGTTCCCTTGCAGGACGATCAGTCTCGTACCTTCTCTGAGCTTCTGTTCGCTTGCTCCCTGCCAACCTGACGAGGCAACGGAAAGGGAAGAGAAACACTTTGCCTCGCTTTGCTCTGGGTGGGGGGGGATGAGGGGGGATGATGGGGTGGGGGATGACGGGGGCGGGGGGATGAAGGGGGTGGGGAGGAGGAGAGGGCTGCCAGGGCTGCTCGCAGTAATGCTGGGAGTTGAGAACAAGGAGAGAAAAGTGAATTTGCCACACGTAACCACAGAGGGTGTGATGACAGTTTCTACCAAAATATAGACTTAAGGTGCTGTGTGAACACAACCCCAGGCAAGACCTGAAAGGGTTTTCTAATGATCTTTTGTCCAGAGCATGTATATCCGCTATCCAGAAAAGGCATTGTGGTCGGGGAGCTCATTTTCAGGCTGAAATAACAAAGCCTGATTTTTCCCTTCACTTCTGCCCACCACAAAAGGGAGGTCATTATTGGAGAAATAGATTTGACCTGTAGAAACTGAAAGTTGGGGCGCCTGGGTCACTCACTTGATTAAGTGTCCGCTTTCAGCTCAGGTCATGATCCCAGGGTCCTGGGATCGAGTACTGCATTGGGCTCCCTGCTCAGTGGGGAGCCTGCTACTCCCTCTGCCTCTGCCCTTCTCCTTGCTCATACTCTCTCTCTCTCTCTCTTAAGGAAATGAATAAAGTCTTTAAAAAAATAGATACTGAAAGTTAAGAAAAAATTACCCCTTTGCAGCTTAGGGTTTAGGAAAAAACCATCACGGCACCTACCTTACGTCTTGAGCCTCTGGTGGCTGCATCAGGTTCAGTGGTTAGAAAGGATCTCCATCAGGAGGTTCCCCTCCCCCGAGAGGCCTGGAAACCATGTGCTCCAAGGCGCTGGGGGGCCAAAAGCCTCAGGGCCTGGAGTCAAAGGCCTCATTAGGGAGACCTGGTCTGTCCTCCCTGGAAACCTGGGAGGGCTCCACTGCCAGCGCCGGGACGGCTTGGAGCTCTGAAGTGGGTCCTCCAGGATTTCCGCTGTGCCTTAATCTTTGCATTTCTATGACTCATGCATTCAATCAGCACTCGTGTTTTGAGGCTCTCTGCGCCGCCTGGCATTGTGCACGGGGCTCACACCACAAAGAACGCGAGCAGGTGCACCCCGCTCACCTGTAGCCACAGTGAAGAGCACAGGGTTGGCAGCTTCTACAGCAGAGGCCCCGGGGCAGGGTGGAGGCTGGAGAGGAGAAAGGCCCCACGAAGGCTCTTAGGCTGCACCCCAAGAGAAGTGGGAAGCCATTGCAGTACAGTGGGGGGGCAGGTGAGGCGGTGGGGGGGGGGCAGGGCATGAGCCGATCTGTGTCTTGAAAAGATCACTTTGGCTGCAATTTGGAGAAGAAATTAGAGCTGGGCCCCCATCAGCTTGCTTTATTCCTTTAAACAACACAGATTTTACTTTGTCTTCAAGCTTAGGTGATTCATGTGGATGATCTTACGGTTTCTGTCAGTTATGAGCAGCGTGACCCCACATTCCCATCTGCTGGAACAGTCCCAGTTCTGTGGTCCTAATGGGATTATTAATAGGACCCCCTTTCACTCTCAAAAGTGGCTGAGTTGGGCAATGAATTCTATGATCAGGCTTGTGAGGATGTTTTAAAATGCATACAGAACCCCAGACAGCCTGGCTTGCCAGGAAGGGGATGTCCGGTCCTCCTTCCTGGAGAGGCCCGAGGCTGGCCGGTTGCTTGCTCCATGGGGGTCTTCATGATTCGGTTTTCTCCTTGTGCCTCCATTCTGCCCCACAAAGGGTCAGCATCCTCCTCAGCCTGTGTCTGTCCTGGGACAACACGTTCTCAGCTGCCCCAGAGCTTTTGCCCACACAATACACCATCCAGAGGGAGGGATGGTCTCTTCTAGCAAATCTCTGCTTGTGTCTCTTTAGCCCAACCTGGGCCACGGGCCACTGCTGAACCAATGTTGTGATAGTCTGAATGCCATTTTCCGGGTCTGACCCCACCACTGTGAGGCATGAGATAGCATTATGCCACACTCTTAGACTAATCAGGGACCTCCTGACTCAGGGTCCCCCTCTTCCTAAGCCTGCAGAAGGTAAAGGGAGGCTACTCAAATGAAAATCTGAATTCCCTTAAGAAAGCAAAAAGGGAGGAGAGATTCTAGATGTAACCAGCAAAGGCATACAACACAGGCCATTGGGATTCTTCCATTGGTGGGGGGTTTGGGGGTTCATTTGGAGGTTCTAGTATATACCCTGGACAGAAGAACGGTCCCCCTCTTTCAGGGAAGGTTGTCCTCAACAGAGTGCTCAGCTCCAGAGACACACACAGGGAACAGGGAGGGAGGGAGGAAGGGACACCTGCCTAACCAGCCAGATTAGCCACATCAGCCCTGGTGATCAAGGACAGATGCGGGGGCAGTTTGGGAGGGGAGAGCTCTATCTTTGAAGGAGAACAAAATCCTTATGACTTTTATCTCATCAGCTCATCTTTGGTACCGGACTTATTCAAGAATATTCAAGAACATCCGAGAATCAGGAGACTAAAGTGTTGACTCCTCAGAATCATTTTGGAAGCTCAAATTCACCTCTTTGTTTTTCTTTCTATGGCCTGGCGGCACTGGGGCCCTGGTAGGATGTTACGTTTTTTCCCCAAGAGTGACTCTGTTCTCATAGTATCTTGACTGGGTTCTTCTCTAAGCTGAGTTACCTCTGCTCATTCCCAGGAGACCCTGAGGCTGAGTCGGGGAAAAGACACACCTGAGTCAAGTTTGTCTCAGCATCAGAGTGTGTTTGCTTTTGTCTTTGATTCCCAGGCTTCATTCCAAAATAAAGTGTGAGTGCTTCAGGACTGACCGTTATTATGTATATCCTGACTTTAGCTCTCCTCCATTAGCATAATAGGTAAGCTCCTAATAGCTATGAAAGGCTTAGACATTTTTACTCTGAGCTTGGAAAGGAGGGGAGGCAGTATTTTTTCTCTTGATTCTGGAGCCACTCTGGAGAACCTTGTTATATTATCATTTCAGCTGTGGTTACTTGAAGTGAATGGCCAGAGGAGAGGACAAGGGGAGAGTCACTGGTCTCTCACCTAGAGGTGGGTATGGAGGGTTAAGGGACACCTGGGACGCAGGCATCCTTGAGCCCTTTTCCACTGCCCCTGAAGCGGGAGGCTGTGGAATGTATGCTGGGGCAGGGCTGGGGGGTGGGTCTGAGGGGGCCAAGCCAGGGGGGCTGTAGGCGAGGAGGCTCCTATGGGACCTGGCAGAGAAAGCCCCTGTCAGCCAGCAGCACCAACAGCCAAGGGAGAATGAGGACGGCACCTGCAGGGCAAAGACTGTGGACCTCCCCTTCTCCCTCCTCTTCCTCTGCACAGCACAGGGGGAGGAGGAGTGAGGCGCAGAGCGTGAAGAGATCCACCACTGTCTGGGCAGTCTTTTGTATCTTTCATGCCCTCTCTTTCTAGAATGCACAGAGAACCTAGGCTTGCCGTTCAAAAAGGCCCACGAGCACCTCCAGGGAGCCTTCTCCATCGCTGCGGCATCTGGTCCCATCCTTCCACAGACGCTCTCAGCCTCAGCTACTCGGCTGTGAGCTGTTGTCTCAACTAAACGTGTGTGGAGCACGTGCCGTGTGCAGGGCCTTGTGCGGGGGGGCTGGAGACGCATAGTTGTTCCTTACAAAGCTGCTCGCTCCCCATCTAGGGAGCGCTGGGCCGCGCATAGGATAATGCAAGGACGGAGCGACCGCAGAGAACAGGGCAGGGGTGGGGGGAGGAGGGAAGAGCAGGATTAAGACTCACCCTAGCTCACCTCTCGTCAGTCCCCACCACTCTCTTCTCGTAGACTCCAGAAAGCATGCATTGGAGGGCGGACCCCCACTGGAGCCCCCTGGGTGACCGCACACCAGAGGCCACAGCGACACAGCCGTTAACTACTCGTTAGTCCACAAAATGAGGAAATGGGCCATGGGAGTGTTGAGCAGGATTCACAAAGATACTGGACCTTGATTTGTTTTCTGTTGGTATTATTTTCCTCCTTCCAAAAAGAGGCGACAATGGGAGCATGGCATAAATCACTTACTGGCAAGAGGAGACAGGTTTTTAAAATGGGCGGCAGCATGCAATCAATTTTACATCGAAAGCTGCTCCTTCTAAATGCTGAAAAGCTATAAATCAACAAGCCTAATGGATTTTTGTCCTGTCTATTCAATATCTTCTAGGGCAGTGAATTTAGAATGTAATGCATCAGGAGGAAAAAACCCTCAAGCAAACACATAAGCATAAACATTTTTGAAGTAAGATCCTCCAAGCTAAAAGCTTTCCTTCTTCCTTGTCGTGAAGTCCACTTGTCTGCTTGCTGAGCGTCATAGACTCAGAGCTCACGTCTGAGTGCAGAGGAGAAAGCACGGATGCCTTGCCATGATCCCAGATCCGCTGCCTCAATTGTGGACCCTTGGACAAGCAATGGGAGTCTTTATAGGGTTCTCATTCATCCAATGAACCTTGAGAACATGATGGAATATGTTACAAAGAACTTAAGGCAGCCCCTGCCTGAAGTGGTTGCCTGAAACATGGCGGCCATCATGACAATTTTTTTTTACACGTACATACCCTGCTCCCTCACCCATGGCTTCCTCTTGTAGAGGACAGAAGCAGTCACTGGGGCCTTATCTTCTATTCCTTCCCTTCCTTCCCTATTCCTTATCCGTGAGCAGGACAGAAACCAGAGAAGAATGTCCCTGCTCGCTAAGTAGCCAAACATGCGATGCGATATTTCAGGTGCGGGCTGGCTGCGTGGGGCCCACCCTGGGGCTCACCCGGCTCTGGTTTCAGTAAAGCTTCAGACAGGGAGAGGTTGAGAGCCTCCCAGTCTCCTCCTTCAGGAATGGCTGGGTGGGGCAAGGCTGTTTTCCAGGCAGAAATAACAGGGGCCCGCCCTTGCCGCTCAGACCCTGGGATTCTCCTTTCAAGGCTTGGACTGGGCCAGCCAGGACTCTGGGCCCTGCCAGTTTGGTCATGAGAGTTCTTCTAACTCACTGTTCCGGGCAACTTGGGCCCGGAAAACAAAGCTGTGTTGCAAGATTCCTTCGTTCCTTGGTCACACACCATCAAGTTATTCATAAATTTCATGTAATTTGAGTTTTTCTCATGGGTGAGTCACATGGCAAGAATACAAAAGAGTTGACCGAATTGAGCCAGGACTCCTATTTTCTAGACTTTATCTTTTCTTTCTCCCCTTTTTGTAGATCATTCAACCCATAATCTTTATAAACAGAAAATAATAGAAGCAGATAAATAGGGTTGGCTTCTTTATGCCAGCAGTCCCGTAGGGCTTAGAAAAAGGATTAATTAAAAACAAAACAAAACAAAACCTTCAGTCACTTGGGTGGCTCAGTCAGTTAAATGTCTTCCTTCAGCTCAGGTCATGATCCTGGGTTCTGGGATAAAGCCCTGTGTCAGTCTTCCTGCTCAGTAGAGAGTTTGCTTCTCCTTCTGCTCCTATGCCCACTTGCCATGCCTTGGCTTCCTCAGCCTGGGCACAGGTTTCTTCCTCCATCCAGCTGGTGTATGAGCACATATTTCCTTTGCCTTGGCATACACAATTGAGGCCCCTTGAAGCGAGGCAGGTTAGACTGGGCATGTCAAATTCACGGTATTGCCACCATTCCTGTGTTTTACTCATGGCAGCCATTATGAAGAGCATATAGTACTCTTTCCCGTGCACCCTGGGCCCTTCTCAACCCAATACTCTGGGTGATCACCAACAACCCATCAGTGTAGACATAAGGGATGAATTTCAGTCGCCATCCTGAAGGTAAGACTATCATGTGAGCCTGGATATATGAGATGTGGTCAGCTGCCTTGGTAGAGAATGACCTGTTCTTGTCTAAAATGCAAACCACCAACTGCTTCTCACATAGCAGTTGTCCCAGAAAATTGGGCTAGAGGAGTTGGCAAAATTGTTTCCTGAAGTTGTACATTCTCAATGAGTCATAGATAACACAGGTCAATGAGGTATTGCATTTCCATGCAAAGCAAAGCTCATTCAGGCAGGAAGCAGACATCTGTTATCATTGGGGATAATTATTGTTTAGGGTCCCCTCAAGAGGATGCTTTTGTCCTCTGGCACCATTTCCAGATTGAGGATGATCTGATGGAACCTCCCACAAGAAGAATTTCTCTTCCATGGCTGAGCTTTCACAGTGGAGGAGAGATGAGGGGAAGGGTGAATGGGTAGACCAGAGAATGAGGGACAGGGAAAGATGAGATGGTCCAGGACATGGCCCTTTCTCTGCCCCTCCCAGTCAAATAGTGTTCTGTGCACCACAGCAGCTAAGGGTGATGGTAATGGGCTCAGTCCCAAGAACCTACCGAGCACTCCCCAACCCTGACATTGCATTCCTCTCCATGGGTGTAAATTACCTTGGACCTGTACAAATTACCAAAGGTATACAAAGGGTCTCTTCTGTCTACCACAAGCTCTTGCTCCGGACAGGTGACTCTCTCCATTGTTAAGGCAGTTTCCTTGATTGGGTAGCAGACACTGTCAGTCACCTGCCCAAAACCACCCATGCTCCCTTCCTGCTTCCTAACAGAATTCAAGTGAGAGGAGGATTCCAATGAGCCCAACCAATCATGGCAACCACGTGCTGCTTGTTGGTGACGTGTTCATCAATCCAAGCTAAGCCACACAGTGTACACTGTCTACTGGCGCCATGTTCTGAGGTGAGCCATTTTTAAATAAACTTTTCCCACTATGCCTCATATTTGCTTTGTTTTTCTTTCCTACTCCATCCATGAATAAGAAAGGGCCACCGGAAAACCCGTTTCTGCTTGACATGGTGTGGTCAGCCCCTGTAGTACTGACAGCCTAGTCTCGGGGTCTCAGGGTTTGTTTAGAGTCTTTGCAATCTGTGGGATCTCAAGAAACCCCCTCACCCTGGGAGCACCACCTCCCATGGTGCCAGAGCCTACCCTTGCCTGCCCACCCACCTCCCTCTTGTTCTTTGCTGGATCTGACCAGGGATGCGGGAAGCCAGACTTGCTCAGTCAGCCAGCTCCCCAGTCCTCAGACCCAGGAAGTGGAGGTCTTGAGCCGCACATATACCCCATAGCTGAGGGAGCCAAGGGTTCCAGCACCATTTCATAGTTGAGGGAGCAGAATGCCAGACATGGAAAAGGCCAGCTGTAAGTCACTTAGGACAATGACCGGATAAGTCATTCAGTTCAGTTGTTTTCCTGCACTCGTGATAGCATGGTTCTCAGACACATCTGGCCAGATCAGGACCCAAGTTTAGACCAAGTCCCAGGAGATGCTGCCTCTACCCAACACCTGATTGGGTTTAATTGAATGGTGACAACCAAAGGCTCACAAAATGGGCAGCTGCTGCATTTATAGCAATGCCTTGAGACTCTAAGGTGAGGGACACAGAGATGCTGTTTCAATACACCCGAATAGCACACAGCCAATGGTGAGAAGGCTTCCTTCGAGACCTTCACATTGGAGACTGGCAGTGCAGCTGACGATCTAGCGTCTGGCAGGTATTTTCTAAGTTTTTATTATGGGTCAGGTGCATGACACAAGCTGGCAACCTGTGACGGTCGGTAGGGGCTGGCGGTGACATTTGAAGATGGAAAAATTGACACTTGGAAAGACTGAGTGACTTATTTGAGGTTCCCCAACCTGAACCCGTGCTTAAACTCAGAGCTGTGGGAACCTAACACCCATATTCTTTATGTGTGTTCAGCCTCCTCAGTGCAGAAATCTTTTCTGCTTGCAAACTCATGTTTTTTTTCTGGAAGCCAGAAAAATCGGAATTACGATTAGAAAATCACCTTTCCATATTGATAAGCCTGGACCCCAGGTGCCCAGACCCATCAGGTGAACCTGATTCCCCATGGAGGGGACATGTGGGGTCTGGATACTCCATGGGGTGGCTCTTGCGTGAATCCACAAAAAGTGTAGTGATTTTTGCTTTGGACTTAATTGTGTTCCCTGAATTCATATGCTGAAGTCCTAATTCCCAATATGACTGTATTTGGAGATAAGGCCTTTAGGAAAACAATTAAGGCTAACTGCTGTCATAAAGGCAGGGATCTAAGAAATACCGGGGAGCTCTTTCTCTCTGTTTCTGTCCCTCAACCTCTCTCTCTCTTTCAATCTCTCTCTCTGCCTTCACACTCCCAGAGAAGAGGCCATATGAGGCAAGAAGGTGGCCGTCTACAAGCCAGGAAGAGAGGTCTCACCCGGAAGCAGTCCTGAGGGCACCTTGATCTTAGACTTCCAGCATCCAGAACTTTGAGAAAAGAAGTGTCTGTTCAGGCTGACCCAGCCCATGGTGTTCGGACATGGCCGCCCAGGCGGACTGATGGGGAGTCTCCTTCACAGATCCTCAAAGCCCATGTTCCAGCATAATGCAGGGCTTAGAGCACCCCTCTGCAGTTGGGGTCCCACATTCATCCAGGGAGCTTGGGATTTACTCTACTTCCATGAGCGGTTTCATAAGACTGATAGGATGATTCATTGAAGCAATGCCTAGGGGTATCACGGTGGGTGGAGCATATACGGATATTATTATTGTCCTTGTGAGGTTAGCCTTCCTCTGAAGGAGGCAGCCATGGTATTTTTTTAATCAGTAAGGGATACATGGGCTCACTTGCTCTGGGTCCTTCCAGCTGTGGTCCAGTGGTTCCCAAACACTTAACTTCCTGATTCCAGGGCATCTTTAAGTCCTCCGGAGGTCATGGCTTATTTTCAGCGTATCGCGAAGTGTGGGGGACGTCACGGGCGTGCTCACAGTGAGGCCGCAGGGGCTAACCAACACATCATGTTCCTTTGCTTTGGGCTAGAATGAGAAACTCACCATGGAGACGCCGCTTATCTCTGGATGACCAGAAGCTGAGATCAACAGAGATGCATGTGTTTGGTTTATAAGAAAATGGGAGCATAAGATAACGATTATCTTACCACCAACTCCATAGGATCCACGGTGAGAAAATAAAAGAAATCCCAGTGGATGAAAAGGTGGAGAGCCTTGGCTGAAACTTTTGCACAGGGGTTGTCTATCCCCTGCCCCCCCGGAAATTTTACAGAAATATTGTACTTGGGGATTGAGAGACAGCTTGCTCTTTTGGGGATTACATACGGCTTAAATATATAATGTTCTTTTGTTACACCGCTCTGAGTCACCTAAACCCAAGGCACATGAAGAGCTTGGAAAAGCCCTGAACACGCTCCTCACACCTGCCCGTGACTCCTTGCACTTCTGGGTGCTAGGTCTGCGCTCCACACAGCCGCACAGGGCCGGCCACGCCTTCGGGGACACGCACCTCTGCTGCCATTTCAGTGGGGGGCCAGATGGAGTCCTCCATTGGGGCATCGGGATTAACCTGATTTGGGACATCTGGGTTAGCCTAATTTGACACATTTAACAGCCTCAGGAAAGGCTCCGTCCTCGTGTCTGCATCACTTCATATCATAGATACTAAAGTAGCAGCTTCTGATGCAAACGCAGCCCTGACCTGAACCAACAGAAGACTCTGGCCAGCAGGGTCACGGAACACAGAAAGGACGCAGCCCTGCTTTAATTAGACTTCCGGAGGCTTTGACATCTCATTCTTGCTGACCCTGAGGGACTGCCCCTCCCAGGGCTAGTCAACTCCTGGAGGTCAGGAAGCAGTTGCCCACCTGTGCCATCCGGGGCTTTGGAATTCAGCCCGTGGATGCTATGGGGAGCCAAGGGAGGGCTTAAGAAGGGAGGAACACGGTCAGATTTCTATTCTAGAAAACCACTCAGGCTATAGTTTGGAGACTAGATTGGGAAGAGTAAGATGAAGATTGGAGAGGATCATTAGGAGTTTGCCATCTGTGATTTAAGGAAGAGGTGCTATCATGGGTTGAACTGTGTCCCCTAAAAAGATGTACTGAAGTCCTAACCTATGGAACCTGTTAATGTGACCTTACTTGGAAATAAGGTCTTCGCCGATACAGCTGGGCCCTAATCCATACTGACTGGTGTCTTTAGAAGAAGATGAAAACGCCATGTGAACACTCAGACACACAGATGGAAGACCACGAGGCAACCGAGGCAGGGACTGGAGTAATGCGCCTGTGGGCCAGGGAAGGTCACACATTGCCACCCCCGTCCCCGGAGCCGGGAGAGGCAACAGGCTTCCATCCAGCCTCCCGGGGGGATTGTGGCCCGGCCGGCACCTTGCTTTTGGACGTCTAGTCTCCAGAACTGAGAGAGTACAAAAGTTTGGGGGACTTTGCAGCCCTGAGAAAGGGACCCAAGGGATCCTGGTTGACTTTGGCAGTGGTGGCGCACAGAGAAGGAAGGCTACGTTGCTGTTTTTTTGAGGTTGAAAGACCTCAGAGGCTGAACAGACGTGAGGGTGAGGGAGGCATGTGCGGCGGTGGATGGTTCGAGGTTTGGGCTGGGCAACTGCTCCGCAGGCTCCCGCTCCTTGCTCTGCCCAGAGATGGTCTGTGCTAGCCCTCTGCAGACTGGCTGAGCCATGCTGTCCTTGACTTTGTCTACACATTGGCGTCATCCAGCGGTGGCTTATGCAGGGCAAGTCAGGAGACGGTCACTGCTGGGCCGCACCCTGATGTTTGCGTGCTGAGCCACCCTTCTCTGCTCTCGGTTCCCGTCACTCGAAGGGGGCTGCCTCGTGGCCCATGGCAGGGGCGAGCACCTAGGCCCAGCGCAGCAGGCCACCAGGGTCCTCCCACTCCTGGAACCCGTTCAGCACTGAGCACAGCCCATGCAGCACTTGGGAGGTTGGGTCCCAGGGCTGATGTGGAGGAGGGAGCCCTCCCACTCTCCTTCACTGGCGTTGCTGACCTGGGAAGACGTACGCTGGGGGACATCAGTGACTGTTTTTGTCACTCTGAGGGCTGATTCTATCTGAATGTGAAGCCAGTGTAGGGAGAAAGCAGAGCTGAGAGATGGAGAGAGGGAGAGAGAGGGAGAGAGATCACGTTCTTATGACATAAACCCAGCCCTTGGACCGAGCCAGTAACCCAGCCCTTAGATCGAGCCAGTCTGATGCTGGGTTACCTCCTGATATGATAAATCCTCTTGGTTTACCTTGACCTGGGGGTCCGCCAGTGACTAATGAACTTCCCTTGCTGGCAAACCGTGCACCTGAGCCAGACGCGGGAACTGTGAATTCCAGGGAAGGCGGGGCTCAGTATCACTCCTTTGGTTCCTTTTCCATCCCTGGAGTTGTCTTCCGCAGAGCCTTGGGGAGGCGACAATGGTTAACCAGACAAACTTGCTCAAACCATGGTTCCTTTTTGGAAGCTCCAGTTTCTCCAGGACAATTTCTCTGCTACTCTATGTGGCCATGTTATCTTCTTTTAAAGCTACGGACTCTGAGTTGGAAATGGAACAACGCACAGTGAATGTCCTTAACACTCTCTGGGTGGTGGTGAGTGCAGGGCCTGAACCCCCGGGCCTGACCACTCTGGGTGGTCTTTTCATTCTACTGCAGCCTCTGAGAGGTGGGGTCTTTCACAGGGACCTGATTGGGAAAGTACCGCACCCCGGTAAGGCTTGTATTCACTACGGAATAACGAGATCCAGTCCTTTGTAGAAAGGAATATATTGGGGTGACTACAAATGTTCTCCACAAACTGTTCTTAGTGGGTACACGTTGCCAAGGGGTTAGGAAGGCTCTTAATCCTTCATAGTCGTTAGAGATGAAATCACACACAAAGGGGGAGAAGACCTGGGCCCTTGTTACTTCTGTTTGCAGCAGTAGAATGTTTTTATTTTTTTTTCCCAAACACATTTCCTCTTAAGATCCCTTGAAGTCCTTCTAAATCAGGCAGTTGGATGTGTCCGAGCCTAAATAAGCTCTTGTTCTAAAAAGGAAACCAACTACTGATAGTAAGCCTAAAATAGACCCAACCCAGGAAATCCTGAACCGGTTTTCCTGACTGCAAGCCTACACTTCAACATTCTTAGCTCCCCAGAAATATGGATGGACCTAAGCCTTATATCCCAACATCCCCGTCTTCAGGCAGGACCTAGACATTATTCTGGGTGGTGGGGTGGGGGGAAGGGAGGCTAATCCAGGGGAAAGAGAGCCTGCCTAGGGTCAGACCCAGGACTGAGGCTGTGTGACGCGACGTTGTACCAGCTGTGACTTTTCAAGGGAGACCCATTTGGGAAATGTCCTCTGTTGGTTTCATGACTGACCCCACTGTGTGTGTGTGTGTGTGTGTGTGTGTGTGTGTGTGTGTGCATTTGCTTTGATCATTATTATCCTAGCATTAATTTTTGGAAGTTGTGGCCAGTGTATGTTTTTTAATTAATAGATTTCCTTTTTTCGAGCAGTTTTGGTTCATAGGAAAATTAAGCAGAGCGCGCAGAGAGTTCCCATAGTCCCCAGCCCCTGCACCCCCAGCCTCCCTCCCCACCGGTATCTCTCATCAAGTGGTACATTGGTCATGATGGATGGACCTCAAAGTCCAGAGTTCACATTAGTAGAGCTCACTCTCAGTGGCGTACATTCTATAGGTTTGGACAAACGTGTAATGATCTATGACCATCATTATAATATCATACCGAGTAGTTTTGCTGCCCTAAAAGTCCTTTGTGCTCTGCTTATTCATCCCTCCTCTCTTAACCACCGCCCTCCAAGCACAGATCTTTTTATCGTTGCCACAGTTTTCCTTTCCCAGGATGCCATATAGGTGGGATCATACGGGGATGCATTCTTTTCAGATGGGCTTCGGTTACTTAGCAATATGCAATTAAGAGTCCTCCTTCTCTTTTTATGGCTTCATAGCTCATTTCTTTTTAGCACTAAGTAATATTCCAATGACTGGATGCATCCCAGTTTAAATATCCAGCCATCTACTACGGGGCATTTTGGCTGCTTCCAAGTTTTGGCAATTATGACCAAAGTTGTTATACATATCCGTGTGCGGGTTTTTGCATGGACATAAGCTTTCAGTTAATCTTGGAAGAAACGTGATTGTGGGATCTTATGGTAAGGGTATGTTCAGATCTTCTTTTCTGTTCTTTCTTTCTTTCTTTTTTTTTTTTTTTTTTGGAGGTGGAGGAGGGGCAGAGGGAGAGGGAGAATCGTAAGCAGGCTGAATGCCCAGCACGGAGCCCGATGCAGGACTCAGTCTCACGACCCGGAGATCATGATCTGAGCCAGAATCAAGAGTCAGATGCTTAACCGACTGAGCCACCACCCAGGCACCCCAAGAGTATGTTCAGTATCATACGAAACAGCCAGAGTGTCCTCTCCTGGGTGGCTGCACCATGTTGCTTTCCCGCCAGTGATGAGTGACGGTTCCTGTCGCTCCTCGTCATCACCGGCTTCTGCTGTTGTCTGGGTTCGGACCTGGGCCATTCTAACAGGTAGGCGGTGGCCAGTGCCGCTTCACAAGGACATTTTGGGCAGAATTTCGAGTTCTGACTTTGGATGCTGTGGTTCAACATCTTAAATCAAAGGAAAGTATAAGAAAACCAAGTCATAAATTTATGACTCATTCACAAGTCAAATATTTTTTTGAAAGTTCCCGTGGGCCAGACACCGGGGATTCTTAGATGGAAGGTGCTCTCCTTGCCCTCGAAAACCTCGAGGTGGGGGAGTATGACCAGATTGGAAGGACGATTAGCACCTCGGAGTACGTAGCCGGGGGCTTCAGTGTTCCTTTGGAAGGAAGCCTCAAGAGGGGGCTCTGATTCAGAGAGAAGGGCCAGGTGGGCATCCAATAGGAGCTTGGTTAGAGGTTACTATTTTAGGGTCACTGGAGTGTGGGCTTTGAAGTTGAGGAAGCAGGGATTCAAACAGGATAGGGACATGACTGGGTTTGCTTCTGGGGAGGACCCCTAGATCATGTGTCCTCAGGGGGAAGACAAACAGGAGAGAGTGACAAGAAGGAAGGGAACCGTGGGGGGTAGAGGGTGCAGTCTGCAGGTCTCCAGAGCCAACCCATTCCTATCCATCCTCTGTGCTAGTGATGCATTACCCAAACTCTAGCTTTAGGGACGACTTTGACCTCTTCTCTTTAATCCTCGGAGCTGGAACAACTTCTGCTGACAAAGGAATTCTAGAAAGCTGGTTTCAGGTTATTGATTCTCCTCTCCTTTACTCCTTCAGTGGAGGCTCAGCGAATCATGAAATGGCCATGGACAGAGGGACAGGTGTCAGGAGGGGCAGGGGAGGGGCCAGCGGGGACTCACATGGGTGGTCAGTGCCTTTGAAGCCCTGACAGGAGGCTATGGAATGAACAGCATCCCTCACCCCCCCAAATGAAGAGTCTGTTCAGTCTCCCTGTGAGAGTCGTGCAGAGCTCACTTGTGGGGAGGCGATGCTGAAGGACCTTCATCCTGCTTTAGAAAATGGGAGACAACTCTTTCTTTTTATTCCCGCACTGCCTTCTGTTTTTTTCTTTCTTTCTTTTTTTTTTTAGTTTATTTTTTAAGGGACTCAAACCAGCAGCATTTGCACACCATTAAGCCCGAGCAATCACGATGACTGTACTAAAAAATCCATAAATGAGAAAAATAGATCTTTGGCACAGACACGGGATATTGCTATTTCTCCAACTCCCCTGAAGTCAGTGGGGAAATTAGGCATTGATGGGCCTTCTGAAAATGGAGCCAACAGCAGCCCCATAAATTTGGCAAATGCAGCTTCCGACAGACAGGCACTGGGGAGTGGGCACCTGCTTGCCGCGATGAGTCTCCTCCAAATTAAGGTCTTTCATCCATTCAAAAACCACTGAACATGAAGTGTTTCAGTTCTTCTTTGATTTCCTGGTTGAACCACAGATTCTTGAGCAGGATTGTCTTTAGTTTCCAAGTATTTGATTTTCTTCTGAACTTTTTATGGTGGTTGAGTTCCAGTTTCATGGCATTGTGGTCAGAGAATATGCAGGGAATAATCTCAATCTTCTGGTATCAGCTGAGCCCTGACTTGTGACCTAATATGTGGTCTATTCTGGAGAAAGTTCCATGGGCACTCAGGAAGAATGAGTATTCTGCTGTTTTAGGGTGGAATGTTCTGAATATATCTATGAGATCCATCTGGTCCAATGTGTCATTCAAGGCTCTTGTTTCTATGTTGATTTTCTGTTTAGATGATCTGTCCATTGCTGACAGTGGCGTGTTAAGATCTCCTCCAATTAATGTGTTCATATCAATATGACTCTTTATTTTGCTTAACAGTTGGCTTATGTAGTTGGCTGCTCCCATGTTGGGGGCATAAATATTTACAACTGTTAGATCTTCTTGGTGTATAGACCCTTTGAGAATGATGTAGTGTCCTTCTGTGTCTCTGACTACAGTCTTTAGATTAAAATCCAATTTGTCTAATATGAGAATTGCTACCCCAGCTTTCTTTTGAGGTCCATTGGCATGAAAGATGGTCCTCCATCTGGAAGTGTCTTTAGATTCAAAGTGTGTCTCTTGTAAACAGCATATGGATGGGTCCTGTCATTTTATCCAGTCTGCAACTCTGTGCCTTTTAATTGGAGCATTTAGGCCATTCACATTGAGAGTGATTATTGATATATATACAAATCAATCAATGTGATAGAACAAATCAATAAGAGAAGAGAGAAGAACCACATGGTACTCTCAGTTGATGCAGAAAAGGCAATTGACAAAATACAACATCTGTTACTGATTAAAACTCTTCAAAGTATAGGGATAGAGGGAACATTCCTCAACCTCATAAAATCTATCTCTGAAAAACGCACAGCGAATATCATTCTAATGGGGAAAAACTGACAGCCTTCCCTGTGAGATGAGGAACAAGACAAGGATGCCCACTCTCACCACTACTGTTCAACACAGTGTTAGAAGTAGTCCTAGCAACAACAATCAGACAACAGAAAGAAATAAAAGGTATTCAACTTGGCAAAGAAGAAGTCAAACTCTCTCTCTTTGCAGATGACATGATACTGTATGTGGAAAACCCAAAAGACTCTACCCCCAAATTACTAGAACTCATACAACAATTTGGTAACGTGGCAGGATACAAAATCAATGCACAGAAATCAGTTGTGTTCTTATACACTAACAATGAAAATATAGAAAGGGAAATCAGAGAATCGATTTTGTTTACTATAACATCAAAGGCCATAAGATACCTAGGAATAAACCTAACCAAAGAAGTCAAGGATCTGTACTCGAGGAACTACAGAACACTCATGAAAGAAATTGAAGAAGACACAAAAAGATGGAAGAGCATTCCATGCTCATGGATTGGAAGAATAAACATTGTCAAAATGGCTATACTACCCAGAGAAAGCTATACTTTCAATGCCAATCCGATCAAAATTCCACCAACATTCTTCAAAGCATTGGAACAAACAATCCTAAAATTTATATGGAACCAAAAAAGACCCTGAATCGCTAAGGAATTGCTGAAGAAGAAAAACAAAGCTGGGGGCATCTCGTTACCTGACTTCAGGCTTTATTACAAAGCTGTGATCACCAAGACAGCATAGTACTGGCACAAAAACAGACAAATAGACCAATGGAACAGAGTGGAGAGTCCAGATATGGACCCACAAATCTATGGGCAAATCACCTTCGACAAAGCAGGAAAAAATATCCAGTGGAAGAAAGACAGTCTCTTCAATAAATGGTGCTGGGAAAATTGGACAGCTACATATAGAAGAATGAAACTAGACCATTCTCTTACACCACACACAAAGGCAAATTCGAAATAGATGAAAGACCTCAACGTGAGGCAGGAATCCATCAAAATCCTGGAAAAGAACATAGGCAGTAGTAACCTCTTTCCATCGGCCAGAGCAACTTCTTTCAAGACACGTCTCCAAAGGCAAAGGAAACAAAAGCAATAATGAACTTTTGGGACTTCATTAAAATAAAAGGCTTCCGTACAGCAAAGGAAACAGTCAGGAAAACAAAGAGGCAACCCACAGAATGGGAGAAGATATTTGCAAATGACACTACAGACAAAGGGCTGATATCCAAGATCTATAAAGAACTACTCAAACTCAACATCCAAAAAGAAGATGAACACATTAAAAATGGGCAAGAGACATGAAGAGGCACTTCTTCATAGAAGACATACAAATGGCTAACAGACACATGAAAAAATGTTCAGTGTCACTAGCTATCAGGGAAATTCAAATCAAAAGCACACTGAGATACCACCTTATACCAGTCAGAATGGCCAAAATTAACAAGTCAGGAAACAACAAGTGTTGGAGAGGCTGTGGAGAAAGGGAACCCTCTTATACTGTTGGTGGGAATGCACGTTGGGGCAGCCACTTTGGAAAACAGTGTGGAGATTCCTTAAAAAATTAAAAATAGAGCTACAATGTGACCCTGCAATTGCACTACTGGGCATTTACCCCAAAGATACAGATGTAGTGAAAAGAAGGGCCATATGTACCCCAGTGTTCATCGCAGCAATGGCCACCATCGCCAAACTGTGGAAAGAGCCAAGGTGCCCTTCAGCAGATGAATGGATAAAGAAGATGTGGTCCGTATATACAATGGAGTATTATGCCTCCTTCAGAAAGGATGAATATCCAACTTTTGTAGCAACATGGACTGGACTGGAAGAGATTATGCTGAGTAAAATAAGCCAAGTAGAGAAAGTCAAGTATCACAAGGTTTCACTTACTTGTGGTGCATAAGGGGTAATAAAGACGACAGTAGGAGAAGGAAAGGAAATGGGAAGTAGGGTAATTCGGGGAGAGAAATGAAACATGAGAGACTTTGGACCCAGAAACAAACTGAGGGACTTGGAGGGAGGGGGTGGGGGGATGGGAGAGCCTGGTGGTGGGTACTGAGGGCACCTATTGCATGGAGCACTGGGTGTGGGGCATGGGCAATGAATCTTGGAACACTGAAAAAAAATTGGAGCAAACCCCCCCAAAATAAACAAAAAACCCCCACTGAACACCTCCTGTGTGCAGGCTCGGCTCTAGGCACGGGGACTACAGCAGTGAGCAAGACAGGGTTCCTGCTTATTACGAGATTTATGTTCTATTTTGGGGAAACAGTATCAACTTCAATATTGTAGATGATGTTGAGAAGCAAAAACTGTAATAAAAACTTCAAAAACAAGGAAAGGAGCTGGAGACTAATGGGGGGGAGGGTGTCTTAGAGGTGGTAATTTGAGCTGAGTGAGTCACTCAGCTGAGGGGCCTGTTTATGCGTGAGGACGAATATGTGTGTGTGCACGCGTGTGCGCACACGTGTGTGCGTGTGTATGCGCGTGCGCGTGTGTGCATTTGTGTGTGCGTGTGCGTGCATGTGTGTGCGTGTGTGTGTGCGCATGCGCATGCATAGGGAGGAGAGGCTGGTGTGTGACTGAGGAGGAAAGGCCTCTCTGTGGGTGTAGGAGAGGCCCGAGTAGCTAGAATAGGCCAGAAGGTGGGAAAAAGTCAGGGGGCTGATTTCATGCCTGTGTTGGCCCCTCATATCATTAAGGTAGGAACTCCACCTGGCCAGGGACCAAGCCCTCTTTGTGATGGGTGCAAACGTTATGACTATGACAAACTGGATTATAAAAAAGCCAAATTTTGAGAACTACTTAATTTCCAACTCTGAGCCTCCACAGCTAAACAAACAAACCAAAACCAAAACCAAAACCAAAACCAAAACAAACAAACAAACAAACAAAACCCCAAACCAGAACTAGTCTAGGCAAACCCAGTTGCAGTCAGGGATTTCCTTGGTTAAGTTAGATTCCCTCTCGCCCTGAACCGGAGGCTTCTTTAGAATCTGTGTGGTGACTGCCATCGTGTCCTTTGGGAACAAGCCTCTGCGTCTCCATCACTCTCGAGATGCGACTCCTCTCAAGGCAGCTTCGGCCTCTGCGTGTGGACTGCAGGGGTCAGGACTCACGGCGCCGGCTTGGGGCAACTCCATCTGGCCACAGGAAGGGTCCCTGCCACCCTAGGGTGCTGCTCACATTGTAGACCTCATAGATCTGTGTGTTTGCCCAGAGAATTTTGTGGTGAATGTCAGTAGAGTGCTGTCTTCTTATAAAAATCAGTCTATGGTGAATTTCCCCAGTGGATGGAAGTAATGGGTCTTAGGCCCTTTCCCTGATTTGTGCGTAGGCGCTCCACGTGGCTCCGGGGCCCAGGACACCTCTAGTGGCTCCCCCGCCGGGGCCTTGTAGTGAGGGAGATGTATTCCCTCTGTCTCTCTGCTTTTACAGACCTGCTGTGACCCCACTAGCCACTCATATGCTGGCTCGCAGACTCGTGTCTCAGACTTGACCCAAGAAGTGAGGCCCAGTGCCCTCTGCCCTCTGCCCTCAGGTTCCCCTCAAAGCCATGGGGGGCAACAGCTTCCCTCACCAAGACCCCATGAAGTGGGGGGCAAGGGAAGCCCTCCACTGCTCCAAAGTCTTCCTTCAGTCCAGACAGAATTCTCAACTCTTCTCCCTGTAGTAGAAAAAAATGGCCAGTTGCTATCCTTCCAAATCTTTATTTAAACTCAACTCAGTTGGTATTTTTTCAAGTCATTGTCTCTGCCCTGGCCTTAGAAAAGTCTACGTAGACACTCTGGGATAAGAACGGACTTCTGTCTTCCGGGCGGTGCCAGGACCCCCTAGGCGGTGGAGGGTGGTGGCTCCACAAAGAATTAAAAGGAAAACGCCTTGTTTCCATCCTATAGATCTTCTCTGATCTTGCTGTAAGTTCTCCTAGGAAAGAGTGGGGGTACACATTCCTGAATTTTAAGTGTAAGTTCTGCTCTCCTAGAACTTGAGGTTGGATTGATTCAGGATTGGACTAGTCAGCAAAGCAGCTGGTGCCCTGATGGATGAGAGAGAGAGAGAGAGAGAGAGAGAGAGAGAGAGAATCTGCTCCCTTTTTTAGAAAGAGCAGTCCTCTCCTCCATAGCTCTGTGGTTCGGCCTCCCTCCTGGCAGGTGAAGGATGTTGAGGAAAGAGTTAAGGAATTCTTTGTAGGACAGACCCCAGCTGCCGATGAACTGATAAGGAGTGTTTGGCAGAGAGAAATGCCACCCTTTCCTTTTGAAAATATAGAATTTAAAAGTAGATCAGCCACTGCAGTTGGAAGTTCAAACATGAATTCCCAAAAATATATACAAGTCCATTGGTCATGAGGTCGTGCCAAGTTACAGGGAAAATGACACCGCAGAAGTGACTGGGTTTGTATTATGAGGTCCCTGGCTTGGATCCTGTCTCTGTGAAGAGGAGGAAACACATGCAGAGCTCCAAACCAGTGCAAAAGGCGAATTCGAGGTGGTTCTGAGCTTCCTGAAAGGGTCCTCAGATTCATATTTTCATACCTTCCATCATGCTCTTGGCTTAGATTTTATTGCAGAAAGTTAATTTTTATCCAGACCTTGGGCAGATGCCCAAGGCAAGGCACCCTCAGAGTTCAGTAAGATAACAGAGCATCAGTTCATAGGGCCCTCCTATGACCTCAGCACAGCTGGTCTGAAGCTGTCACGTAGGGACACAGAGAGCCCTGTTTGATATTTCCACGAGAACAATGGATTTGGAATAATCCTTGGTGGCATCTGAATCCATCTGTTCTCATTATCTCAAGAAATTATGTTTTCTGGTGTAGCTTCCAGACTGACCTAACTAATTAAATTTCAATACTCAGGCTAGATTTCAATCAGAAAACACAGGTGCCACCGACAGATGTTTGCTGACCAGATTTCTCAAAAAAGGACACTAAGAAGAAACCTTGCATGGAGTCATCGCCTCTGTACATTTCCAGAGTGTTGATTAGGTTTCAACGAAACCTTTTTAAAAGGCTTTACAAAACAACCGATATTTTTCACCACAATGGTCAGTGCCAGCTCGACATATCTCAAAACACAATGTGTGTTTTGATTTAGGATATTAACAAACAAAAAAAGAAATTCTCAGTCCCCAGTGAGTTGTCCATGTTTGATCAAGTTGGATTCAGCCATGGAATCATCTAGAATTTCTGCCAGAAAAATCTTCTCAGCTGAAGTTCCTGAAAGCTCTAAAGATAAAGGAAAAGCTTGTATTTAAGAGGTACTTTAAATGCATTACAAAGGATTTCACTATTTTAAATCGTTGGAAATAGAAAATGCAAGGATTTCTTTCTGTTGTTTTGCTTCTCCCTAGTATAGATTTTAAGGAAATCTGAGGTCCTTGTGTTTCTTGAAATGGATTTATCTTTGGTGGTGGGGTAGAAATGGTAGCGAGGGGTGGTCCACTCTCGAGGGGACCCAGGCTCCACGGGTCAGAGCGCCAGGCTCAGGACTCAGAACTTAGACATGTTAGTTCAAGTCAGTTGTGGATTATTTTGCCTCTGACCTGGTTTCTAAGTATCATTTAAGATGTTCACTTCCATGAGAACACATTCCAAATTTCCACGGCAATTTGTGGAATGTAATCTGTCAGTAAAAAGTATACAAAATATATTTCTATATAAAAAGTAGTATGTACGAACATGTAAGAGTCTGGAATTGAGTGTATGGTGTATGTCTTCATTCGTGAGGATATGCCATCTACTTGTTTCTTGCTCCATTCTTAGTCACAGTCAGCCTTGCCTGTGACGTGAAAGGGAGCTACTGTCCCTTTCTCAGTCACCCGGCATCTCATCAAGCCCGTTAGGTCTGCTGAGGATTGCTCGGAGCCCAGGCACGGACCTTAGCATCAGCGCCGTGATGTGTGTGCACCGTGCCAGGTGCTATTTCAAAGCAAAAATGGGATTTTAGTAAAGTGGCATATAAATGTTTATTTTATGTCTTATTTCAAGGTCTCTTTTATTAAAGATCTGTGATCCAGAAACAAGTAATTATAATAAGAGTATATGGTGTATGCATTCTATGATGTGAAAAGCGAGACACATTTTTCAGTGACTAACCTTGTGTCATGCAGCCAACAATGCTTGTTAATGGAACTGGGTAACAGATTTTTGTTAAATGGATTTTTTTAAAGCATGCGGTCCCCAAATAACCAAAGTTATCTTACTATTGATAACAAATTATATATTTAGGAGATTAACTTTTTCAAAGATTTTATTTATTTGAAAGAGAGAGCAGAGAGAGAGCATGGGGGGGGAGGGACAGAGGAAGAGGGAGAAGCAGACTCCCCACTGAGCAGGGAGTCTGATGCGGGACTCGATCCCAGGACCCCAGGATCATGACCTGAGCCAAAGACAGATGCTTAACTGACTGAGCCACCCAGGCACCCCCAAGGTTAACTTTTCTCTATTGGGATCATATAAAATGATGACTTATGACCCCAATTTTATCCCAAAGTAGAATATGTGCCACAAGAAACGTAGGGGAAGCTTCAGGTCGGCTTGTCACAGGAACCCTGATATTCTGGATCTGGGGAGCGGGGTAGGACTCGCCCTACTCAGGTTCCCTCCACACTGGGCCTTGCATCTCAACAACCACATTTCCTTACAACAGACACCAAAGTGGGTAAAAGGCAAGATGGCTTGGTTTTATGCTGAGGCTGTGAGGTCTCAGGATGGGGTCCCCTTAGGGAGTTCAGGTCTTTGTTTCTTGAACTGTTGTCACTGTATCTTCCTAACCTGAACCCCTGCCTTCCTGAGCATTTGAGGGTTCCGTGCCTGAGTGAGTTCTCCTGCCTGGAATACCCCCATGTTTTCTGGGGAGAGAGAACCTTTACACGAGAATGTGAATCACAGGTGTTCTAGGAAGAGGGTCAAATGTGTGATGGAAATGTTACAGATGTGGTGATGGTGGTGTGATCTTGTAAATATACTAAAAACCCACTGAGTCGTACATTTAAAAGGGTGCATTTATGCCTCGATTTAAGAAAATACCTGACAGACCAATTTAAGAATTCAAAGGCAAGGAGTCCCTCAGTCTGTCAGAGATCTCATGGAAGTCTTGGTCCTTGAGCAAGGACCTGAAAGCAAGGGAGGACTTTGGGGAGAGTCAGGAAGAGCAGAGGGAGATGAGGAAGGTGGGAAGCGCATGACTCCACCAGAAGATGAGGAGGCCAGATGGTCGGAAAGGGGAGCACAGGAAGAAAGGGAAAGAAGTATGGAAATACTAGTTGGGGACAGAGCACAGAGGCTCTGTGTTGGTTCAAGCAGCATACCGGCAAGGAAGAGCCTTTGACAGTCTCCTGCCTAGGATCTGACATGCGCCTAGCATGGCTGGGGAAGACTGATTTGTCTGGGTCACATGGGATGGACGGGCATAGAAAAAGCTCTGGGAGGAGACCTCTTGGCAGCCAGCAGAACACTCTGGGGGAGACAGTGAAGATAGCAATCCAGTAGAAAAGAAGGACAGATTTGATGGATATTATAAAGCAAGACTAGACAGGACTGGACACCTGACGGGATATGGAGGGTGACAAAGAGTGAAAGACCATTCCGGAATTTTCAGCCTGGGACCCTACTGGGGAAGCAGCAACTAAAATAAGGACTGGTTTGGGGGGAAAGATGTGGAATTCAGTTTTAGGCCTTCTGAGTTTGGGGTAACGATGGGACATCTAAGTGGACACTGAAGCGAGAGCAGCATGGTACATCAGAAGCTGCTCATGTACAAGTAAGGAAACCAGGCGCACAGCCTCTACCCATCGTGCAAGGGTCAGAGAGCTAGTTTCAGGCAAGCCAGAGCCAGAATCCTGTCTGAAACCTCCTTCTCCTCCCAGGCAGTTGGTTCAGATGCAGGCTGGCACTTGGAAGGGAGGTGATCCAGGAGACGGAGAGCCTGCTGCGGAGGTAGGACGAGAAGGCAGTGGCAAAGTCTCTGCAAGAGAGGAGAGCAAGGAGAGCGCAGGGCAGAAGGCATGCCCTTATGTAGGGGGTGTGTGAAGGAAGCTGAATGCAAGGAGGTGCCGACTGGAACAACAGAGTCACTGAGCCCAGGGGTGAGAGCACAGTGGGAAGCACAGAGGGCTTGCCTGAGAAGGAGCCTGGAGACCCTCTGGCAGCAGCTTGCCTTCCCTGCCCCCGCAGCCCATCCAGGCAGTGCCATGATGCCAGATGTTTCTGTGATGTGCAAGAGAAGGTAGAACAATGTCGCTGGGTTGGCCACTGGAGACCTTGGGGGCCCTGTCTCATGAGTGTGATATGAGAGAATGCTGGGGATGAAGGATAAGGAAGAGGATTTTTTTTCCTTTTTTTTTAATTGAAGAAAACTGTGGTGACCTAGGAAAAGCAACTAATGAGAAAACAGAAATTGAAGATGCAAGAGAAGGGGCTGGATCCTAGAGGTCATGGAGGAGCCTAGGTCAAGCCTACTTTAGTACGTAGGAACTCTCTCCAAAAGGAAGAGAAAAGTGGATGACGACAAAGCTTTTCTGGTGGAGAGGAGAAGGGATGAGCAAAACTGGAGGGTCTTTTTTTCAATAAGGAGGAGATGAGGTTATCTTTTGTGATGATCTAGTAAATACTCATTTTGTCCTTCTTCCTTACAGAACTCAACATTATTTGGGGCAATGATGTATCCAGCTAAAACACCATAATTCCAGCCTCTTTTGCAGTCAGGGGTGGTCATATGACTTGATCTCGGTCATGGAGAAGTCTGAGTGAGATTTTTTTGAGGAACGGCTCTTTGAATGGAGCCATCTTAAGTGTCATGTACCCATTTTGCTCTTTCCCTTTTTCTCCTTCCTGGAATATGGCTTTGATGGCCGGAGCTTCAGGAGCTATCTTGTGACCATGAATTGACTCTGAGGAAGAAAGTCAGGGCTAAGAATGGCAGAACAGAAAGAAAGAGGTCAGGACACTGATGATATTATGGAGCCATCACTGACTCTGGATTGCCTATGGCTGGACTTATGTTGCATGACAGAAAAGACATCCCTTTGTTAAGCCACTCTTACTTGGAGATTTTGTTACTAGTAGGCAAACACAATTCCTATCTGGCAAGGTTAAAGGTTGGTGTGTGAGCATATGTCTGTTAGAAGGGGGAACACAGAGCAAGTGGATTAGGGGGGGTTGAAGTTCTTGATTGCTCTGAAGTCATTTGTGAATTTAAAAAGTTGAGAATCATAGCTATAAGGAACTTCAGATAAGTGTCTAGATAGTGCAAACTCACTGAATGCAAATCGATCCGATTCTTCCCTACATTTTGTTGACCTTGACAATTTTATAAAGACTGAGGTTTACATTTGATGCCATTAGTGGTTTTTATTGAAGGAGGAAAATACTTTTTAAATTCATTTCAGGCTTAAGATAGATTCTGAAAACATTGGTTAAAACATGAAAGGCACTTAAATAAGCATAAGTATCTCAGAAAACATGCAACGCTCTGTATTATAATGTGTTCACCATTGTTCCGATTTAGGGCTTCGAATCCACCAAGAGTTTAAAATGCCTTTTTTTTCCATCCTTTCACACCAAAATGTTTGACTCATGTGAAGTACCAACACACAATGCCCTGGGAAAATGGTAAGTGAGGCTTTAATCTTCCTTTTTTTCATTTCTTTTCTTTTCTTTTTTTTTTTAACTGCAGGCTAAAGACATGTCCATTCATGTAGAACCCAGAAAACATGTCTCCTTGGCTAGGCCATACGGCCTCTTGGTGTAACTCTCCATCTTAGCGTATCTAGGGCAGACAGAGAGTCACTCATTCATGTCTTCATCAGGAATAGCACGTGTCTCTTAAAAAGTCAACAATGGATGGAAGAAAAGTCTTCATGTTGCACAAGATGTCTGTCTGCTTTCCAGCCCATTCTGTAGGTGATTCCTGGGGTTTATGAGATTTAAAAAATAATTCCATTTAAGGCCATTTATCTAGTTTTGTGGCAGCTGCAAATTCAGTTGCTTCAGGAACAATCTAATCTTCAGCCTCCCAATTATGTTCCATGGCTGGATTAATGTACTAGCCACTCGTCTGAAAACCCATCCTGGCTGGATGGTGAGGACCGTACAATGGGCAACCGGACAGAGGATTTACCGAGTTACAAAAAACCGTTAGCATCTCTGACATTTATTTGAAAGAAAACAATGTTTCAGCTTATTTAATATTTCAATAACTTAGAAGACAGAGACGGGCGGGGGGTTTGCATCTCAAGGGAACAAATGGGGGGTGGTTTCTGACACAGGCGCATGCAGTGGCCACACACGGAGCTCACGATGGGTGGAGGGCACCGGGGGAATAGAATTCATTTGAAAGTTTCTCTCATTTGGACCAGAATATGCTTGATTCCCACAACTTACAGGTACTTAATAAAAAATGTAAACATCGATTTGACTCAGGCTCAATTTCAAAACAGTTTAAGGCATTAATCAGGAAAGTGTATTTGACATTTGAGTCTCTTTTCTTACATGATCAAGAACTAAACAGGTGAGGCTGTAGTCACGTGGATGAATGATAGACAACTAACTTCGAAACTTTCCTTAAACGACAAATGTGAATTCCTGCTACCCCTGGCTAACTCAAAACCACAAGCCAAGGGGGGCAAGAACTGGGTTTCTGGTGAAAGGCTGATTGTGTGTGGGGCTCAGGACGGGGGCATCGGTTACGGCTCCCCTCCTTGGGGGGCAAGGAGGCTCTGAGACCCATGGAGGAGCCCATCAGTCTGTGCCCTTCAGAAACCTCCATACGCACTGAGAGTGGTCCCCGAATGGCTCAGGTTCCAGCATTTCCCCGGAGCTGCGATTACAGAACGCCGTCCACAGACACTTCCTGTCAAGCTAGGTAAGTTCATAGCTTTGCTGTTGAATCAGACGGGAGGGCCCAGACCCAAGGCCAGGGCAGTAAAAGGCTAGGGGGCTTTTGAAAACCCACTAAGGTCCAGCAGAAGCATGGCTCATAAAATGGGGTTTGCCTCTTATTTTGAATTCCAGTCGGTAATCCTAAACACAATGGGGCAGCGGGCCTGCAGTGCCCTTGGAGGGAGCGGCGCTGAAGGAAAGCCTCTTCCTTCTTCCTGTTCTGGGCCAGGACAGGTATTTGGCATTTTGCTGGCACAGGCTGGGGTTATGACATCATCCTCCCAGGCTGAAAGCTGGAATGAGCCCCATCAGGCTCATTTCAGCCTCCCAGTGCCTGGGAAGCCTGCGGTCCCCGCAGTACTCCTGGGAGGAGGAAAGCAGATGAATTTTTAAACAACAAAGTGAATGTATGTGTGTGTGCGTATGTTTGATAATGGTCCAAACTTTAATAGCATGGTAAAATATTTAGAATGCAATCACTCCATAACACACCAACGGAATTTAGAAAGATCAAGGTCTACACACAGCCACAGCTTGATGGAACCATTCAGCGTTTAGAAATATATGTATTTATCAGTTAATGGGAAATGTAGACCCATCGCCAGAAGTCACTTTCCTGAGATCAGTGGACGATGGGAGCCCCCGGGGGTTTTACAATCCTTCATTCCATAACATCTCTCCTCTTTTCTAAGCCCAGAGTAAAGGGCTTTGAGTATCTCTGGTTTGGGGTTTTAAGAAGTTAACTGTCTCAGCAAATTGGCCCACTCAAGTTAATCTCCCTCTTGGACCCTGAGTAGCCTGGAATAGCTTTGATTTGTTTCACCGAAATTCCCAATCCCCTTTTCGATAACTGATGTCAAGTGGGTACAGGAGACAGGGTTGGGGGTGGGTGGAGGACCAGTAATATATATTATGTAAATATTGATTATTAAAGACAAG
The DNA here is from genome assembly GCA_004023965.1 of Spilogale gracilis. Taxonomy (NCBI): domain Eukaryota; kingdom Metazoa; phylum Chordata; class Mammalia; order Carnivora; family Mephitidae; genus Spilogale; species Spilogale gracilis. The sequence goes on along the minus strand of PITA01000418.1, from coordinate 109,414 downwards.
TGAAAGACCCTTACTTCTTGGATTTTATCGTAAGTAGGTGGAAAGAGGGCGCAATCATGGGAAATCAGCAACCACTGAATGAGATGATAGAAATGGAGAGACTCAGAAGTCTATTGTCTTCATCTTCCAGACGAAGAAACTGGGAATGGCTCAAAGCCACGTAGATATTGGAGAAGGGACCCAACCTCCCCCAGGGCCAACACTCCCCCAGGGCCTCTGGGCAGCAGACAGAAGGAGGCAGAGAGCAGAGGGTTAGGAAAGTCATGGAAGGCACATTGGGGGCTACTGCTTTTTGTCCCCAGGCAGCGCATGCAAGGAGAGAATTCCTATGGGTTGGTGACTGTGAGTGTGTGTGGCTGTGTAAGGGAGAGCTCTGTCCCCCTTATTATAAAGTCCCAGTGAGCACCAGGAGTTAGGAGGTCCAGATCAAGAATGGCTACACACCGTTTGCCTTTCCTGTTTTCCACTAGTATATACAGCATGAAAAGATAAGACGGTTCTGAGACACCACCAAGCAAGAATTCTGGGGTTATTTTCAGCACAAGAGATTTCTCCACCAACAAAGAATTGGCTTTATTCCAAATGAGATTTAAATTGTGCTTTTCTTTTCCTTTTTTCCTTTCCTTTTCTATAAAATGGCAACTCTTTGGCGGGAGAAACAGCCTTTTGCCATAAATGCGAATTGTTGGGGCGCCTTGTGTTTCCCACCGTTTGAGGAGCCCCAGCTTGATTTTGAACTCGAGTCGATTTGGCTGTTGAATTTATCATCTGCAAAGAAGGACGGAGCCTGCTGAGTCCCTGCAGCTGCCTCCGAAGCGACTTACTCCCTAAATACAGAGCCTGCTCCCTTCTCAATGATAAATAAACTGAATGAAGCGGTAATTTTCTTAATTCCATTCTGCTTCGTGTCTGGGCAAAAATAATGACCTACATGATCAGGGCCCAAACTTGAAGCCGGTTTCTCCTCCTCACTTTCTGATACCCGAGGAGAACCTCACGCTGCCCCTTTCTGAGCACTGGCCATGTGGAGCAGGATGCGAAAGACGGCCTCACATGGTCCTTGCCACCGCGCGCCCTCTCCTCGCCCACCCGTGCCCTAACCGCACCGTGGCAATCTATCAATATGGAACAAATTCTGCTGAGACTATGCCAGAAAGAGACAAAGAAAAGAAAGAAAGATAAAACCCCACACTGTTGGAGAGCTACTCTCTCACCTGAGAAATCATCCCGTGAATACCCTTCCCCACCCCTCTGCCCCCATTCAGAGATTTTATTTTGGGCTATTTGGGGACTATTCCTCACTAGGGATACTTCAATGAAACCAAACTCTCCACGGGCCATCCAGATGACTGTGTCATCATTAAAGCTGTTAAGGATAAGTGCGCAGATCTGAAATAACAGAGGACGTCATTTTATTGGCTGTCCACAGGACTTTGGTCACACAAGGAGGTGAGACTGTGTCAGGCGTGGTACAACACAATAGCTCATCTAACTACCAAACAGAAGGTGAACTGATACTTCATAGGATAAGTCCCCAGCAGCCTCTGCAGCCCGGGCACCGCCTACCCCTGCCTAGGAAAGCTCAAGGAGCTGGCGAGTGAGGACATCGCTGGGTCGCACCGGCTTCCCATAAGACGGCACTTGAAAATTCACCAAATTAGAAGAAAGAAAGCAAGCAAGCAGCATTTCCGTTTGAATACCAACACCACTTTGTAAACAGACGGAGCGTGGCATGCAAATCCAGATCTGGTCATTTTTTCCCCTTTAGTTTTTTGTTTTTAAATTAACAAGTGGAATGGTATGTCTACTTCAAATATTGGGAGTGTAACACGTAGGTGCAGATTCAGTCTGGCCACCAGCGTCCTCAGCCTTCCCATATGTCTGTCCCCAGAGCAGCGGGCGGACCCTGACCGCAGCACATCCAGCCGGACCGGCCCTTCCCTCCCCCGTTGGGACTGCAGCCCCAAGGCTTCTCCTCTCTGCCCAGGCCCACCCCTCAAATGCCAAAAATAGCCACTTCTCCATTTTCAAGGTTATCAAAGCAGTCAGGGTGGGGAAGAAAATTCCACTCAACCCAAGCTGTAGGCGTTTGGGCCCTGCCCTCCTCGGCCCCGGGAGGGGGCTCTATTTGCTCTCCAAGGGGGTCTGCGTGCCCCGGGACCCAGAGTCATCCTCTCTCACATGGAGCTGGGCCTCAGCCAGGCTCCCGCGGTCTGCAGGCCCCTCCCCTGGGCTGCGGTCACACAGAGCTGAGCTTCACCAGGCCGCGCACCGAGTCCTCGTGCAGAGAGTCCTGGCTGGCCAGCCCCAGCACATGCATGGTGCGGCTGTGGGCCAGGGGGCTTCCCGCCAGCATCCGGGGGGGCGAGGGCGCTTCCTCTGGGGTCAGGAACTGGTGGCCCACGTGCTCCTCTTTCAAGGGCAGTATGTCTGTGAGCGCGGCCTCGGCGGTGAGGTTGGGCATGGAGGAGGGCGGCGTGGGCTGGCCCAGCGTCAGGCTGGCGCAGGGGGTGCCCAGGCCCGGCTTCCCGGGCAGGTGCAGCTCGTCGCTGGTGAGGCTGGGCTCGCTCTGCAGCAGGGGCGTGGCTGCGGCCTGCAAAACGAATTTGGTGCTCTGAATGCACTGGTCTTGGTCGCACTGGAGAGCAGGAGGGAGCCAGCGAAGAGAAGGTGATGGGCGTGGGGTGGGGGGGCAGGGGCACAGGAAGGGGAAGGGCGGGATGCGAGAGAGAGAATCCGTTAGTGACACCTTAGTCAGACAAGGCAGAGAGCGTGCTCAGGGCCCCAGCACCCGAGAAGTACCAGCGCAAGCACCTAAACAGGCCACCGGGAGGACTCATCACCCGCAGGGGCCCAGGCAGTTAGGTGCAGCCCGAGGCCCTTGATCCCAGACACGCCCTAATTAAGAAACAATCCCAAGGACAAAGCTGCAGGCTTTACCAGCTAGAGCTGTCTCCAGTGGCCGGTGGCCGCTGCTCAGAGGCCGAAACCACTTTTACTCAATTGTTCTACGAATAAGGGGCCTGTACCCACGCTCATAGCAGCATCAGTCACGAGAGCCAAAAGGTGGAAGCAGGGGTTCGTCCACAGGGGAATGGATCCACAGAACGTGGTCTAGACCGACGATGGGCGCCTGCGGAGCTGTGGACAGGAAGGACCTCCTGACACACCCTCCGACAGGATGAACCCCGAGGGCACCGTGCTGAGTGAGGTAAGCCAGTCACAAATGCGCGAATATTCTATGATTCCACTACATGGAAGAGTTAACTTCCCAAAAACAGAATGTAGGAAGAAGAGTGGGTGCCTGGGCCTGGGGGGAGGAAAGAGGGAGCCAGTGTGCAGGGGGAGGGAGAAGGCCCCTCAGGGTCTGACCAGACTGTTGTTCACAAAGCCCCAGAATCCCCCGTTCCTAAATTTCCATCAGCCTCAAGAACCGTTACTTGAGCTTCTCTCTCTGTGTGTTTTTAATTCGTGAAAGAGAATGCCAACATTTTACAAGATGTTTCCTTTTATTCTAAGTGTTCTTATGTCATGTTACACCTCATGTCCTTTCCCTCACTTCACTCACTGGGAAAAGAAATAGTGTGAATGTATTTTTAGCTGTTCGAATGTGGACTGTGGAGAGTGGAACCCTCCCTTGAGCGATGGGGCAGGTTTGGATCAGCCAGAGGCGACCTCGGCGGCACTCAGAGATCTTGAACTTGTGTGTGTGCAGTAAGTCCTTAGAGAGTTTCCGAATGGCTCTTCCACCAGGAGGAGGAGGAATGGGTGTGACTTTAGGTTTAAGCAGTAAGCAACGCACTGCACTGAGTTTCTTCAGAAGCTCTTAGAACCAACACATTTCCCCTCTTTGCAGGTGAAGACCCCGAAGCGGAAGTGAAGGATCTTTCAGATAAGAGTGATGCCAGGACAAGGATTTGGGGCTGGGCTTGTTTGACCGTGAACCTCTACTACCGCACGGGACACACAGCAGGTGGTTCCTCGTCTTATCATCCCCTCCTCCCTACTCCCGAGTTCCTGTAGAACCTGTCCCAGCCGTTCTGTGACGGGGGCGCCTCACTGTCCTGCTCATGGGACACCTAGTGCCATCCCTCACCCACCGCCGTGCAGGGACAGCCCGAACCTCACAACACAGCCTTCAGGGAGGAGAGAGAGTTCATCAACCTTCAGACTTACTAGGCCTGCCTTCCTTCCTTCCTTCCTTCCTTCCTTCCTTCCTTCCTTCCTTCCTTCCTTCCTCCCTCCCTCCCTCCCTCCCTCCCTTCCTCCTTTCTTTTTTAAAAAAACTTTAAATTTAAATTCAATTTGGTTAACATATAGTGTATTACTAGTTGCAAGGGGCAGCTTTCAGGGATTCATCAGTCTTACATAACACCCAGTGCCTGTCACATCATGTGCCCTCCTTAATGCCCATCCCCTGGTTACCCCACACCCTTTCCCACTTCTGCTCCGGCATGCCTCGGTTTGTTTCCTATAGTGAAGAGTCTCATGGTTTGCCTTACTCTCTGTTTTCATCTTATTTGACTTTTCCTTCCCTTCCCCTGTATTCATCCGTTTTGTTTCTTAAATTCCACATAGGAGTGAAATCGTATCATACTTGTCTTTCTCTGACTGTTTTATTTTGCTCTAGCATAATACCCTCTAGTGCCAGCCACGTCGTTGCAAACAGTAAGATTTCATTTTTGATGGCTGAGTAATATTCCATCACACATGCACACACACGCACACACACATGCACGCACATGCACGCACACGCACGCGCACACACACACGTGCACACACACACCACCTCTTCTTTATCTATTTATTTGTCAATGGACATCTCGGGGTTTCTTTCATTTGCTCTAGTGTGCATATCCTTTGGCCAGATGGGTTTCTTCCTACAATCACGAGTGACAGGCCAGCCTCCCCATCCCTAGCCCAGATGAGGAGCATGGAGAGCTGCAGGCTCTATGAATTCACAGGCTTTAGAAGGTAGAAGACCCGATTCCAGGCAAGAATAGAGCTCTTTATAGAAGGAAAGCAAGTCTCGGGGGAGACCCTCACTTTCCTTTCAGCCTTCCTCCCAGTCCAGGGAGCTCAGAAGCACTGGGAACCCGGGGTAGGGCTGCAATCTCCTGTTCTCATCTTCCATCACCACCCTGTGGTTTTTGCCACTGCGGTATTTTCGAAGGGCTGGTCAGGCAGTGGGTTCTAGCTCGGAGGTGGGGTGCTTTCTGGTGGGAGGGGCTGCGCAGCGAGGCGGGGGCTGGGGGCAGGCTGGTCCCGCAGGCTTTGTTCATGCTCCCACTACGGGCAGTTTGGTCCAACACACTGGCTCAGTCTTGACAGGCAGAAGCAGAGAAGAGCAACCTTCCTGATTAAACATTCATCTTCTGGAAACTGTCCCAGGGCTTTAGATATATTGTGTTTTGCAAAGAAGGTTTTGTGAAAATCACGGTTTGGTCCCTTTACTGACCGAGACAGCTGAGCTCCCTCACCGCCTCCTCTTCTCGGGGTTAGCGACCCCAGGGCTGAGCCGTGCCTGGAGGCCCGGATCCTGTTCTCAATCTTCCCTCCCGGAGCTCTCCCTAGGCCTCAAACCTTCTGTCTACCCAACGCCCTCCACTCTAAGGAAAGATAAAATTGCAAATCAGATTTGCTTGTCTCCTCTGGCCTGCAGAAAGACTTTTTTTTTTTTTAATTGAAAACTAATTGGCAAATTCTATTTTAGGGACGGGTGCAAGACTGACTCTTGCAGACTCACAGAGGATTATGTGAGAGAGCAGAGCTGGAGATTTTCAAGGTCAGGGGCACTAGGATCAGGGGAGAGCTGGCCCCCTCCTGTGTCCAGCTCACTTCCCAGTTCCTTCCCTCCTCCCATCACTCCCCTCCAGCCACAGGGTGTGGTTGTGGATGGGGGGGGGCAGGCGCCCACTAGATTCTCCCGGGATGAAGTGGTCTGTTAGTTCCTTAGAGCTTGTGTTCGCCGGGAGTTCCGGGGGAGTTGGATGTGCCCTGCAAGGTACCACCAGCATCCCTGTTGACTCTAACAAGACCCTGCGTACCCAGAGGTGGGTTTACTCTGAAGCTATGAGGCTGAAGATTAGGGCCTCTCCAAATTCTGGCTCCTGGCATATTGTTTTCTTTCTCTTAAAGAGAAAGCCCCCTCCAAACCCGGGTCCACTCCTGTACGTAGTACGGGGCTTTCCTGTTGCCAAACTGATAACTCATTAAAACAGTAACAAATCCGCACTCGGCCTCCTGGCCAGGACTATAAAAAACCAGGGGGTAGGGCGCCTGGGTGGCTCAGTGGGTTAAAGCCTCTGCCTTCCGCTCAAGTCATGATCTTAGGATCCTGGGATCAAGGCCTGTCCGGCTCTCTGCTCGGCGGGAGCCTGCTTCCTCCTCTCTCTCGGCCTGCCTCTCTGCCTCCTTGTGGTGTCTCTCTCTCTCTCTCTCTCTCTGTCAAATAAATAGATAAAATCTTTGAAAAAAAAAAGAAAAAGATTACCAGGGGTAAAGCCTAAGGGCTTAAACACATGAAAAACAATCAAGTGATTGTTTGAATTATTTAATTAAAAAAATCTAAATAAAAGTGACTCAGAAATATTTTCAAAATGGCTATTTTGAACCCTGAGTGCGTTAACTGACTTCAAGCCCCTCTCCGACATTGATTTCTCCAAACATTTAAAAAGATGACTATCTCGGAGTGTAGTTATAGGTACTCCCTTCATTATAGGGACTGCTTTCATATTAATAATCAACCTACTCTCTGCCCCACACCCCTTCCCACCAGTTTCACTTGCGGCAATGAGGTCAATGAGCACAATTACCGGGACAATGAGCCAAAGTGTCTAAATCAGGCTGACCCATAACTTTGAAAAGAATTTGCCCCATTCGAACCAATTTTCCTTTAGACAACCAACCCCATCTGGGGGTACCCAGGGACCAGGATTTGCTCTACTGGAGTTTGACCATATAAATCTCCTATTGGCTCCACAGGACAATGGACTTTATCGGATTCCAACCAGGGACTGTAATTCTCATAATATTATTAACTTTGCATGTTTTGAACATGTCCTTCTTAGGAAAGACTCAATGATTGGTACACACCTAATTTTTTTTTTAAGGCTCAGAGCATTCCCTCATTTTGCACAATGCCAAAATTCCCAGGAGGACGGATTGATAAACCTTCATGGTCGCAATTCCATTTGATAATTTGGCTGGTATTTTCAAGGTCACTGTGGAGGTGACCCATGAAACAATGTTCTTGCACCGCTTCCTTTTCATCTCTGCTTCTGATTCTTATTTGCCCTTCTTCTTATTTCTTCTTCCTCTTCTCCCTTCCTTGTCTTCCCACCTCTCCCTTCTCAAAGCTCCCCCTTTCTCTTATTTATTTATTATGTTCAGTTAGCCACTGTAGAGTACATAAGTAGTTTTTGATCTGGTGTTCCATGATTCATGAGTTAACTATATATAACATCCAGTGCTCAGCATAGAATGTGCCCTCCTCAATATCCATCATCCTCTTATCCCCTCCCTCCACCCTCCTCCCCTCTGACCCCCCCAGACTGTTTCTTGGGGTCCACAGTCTCTCATGGTTCATCTCCCTTTCTGATTTCTCCCTTTTTGGATGTCCCTCCCTTCCCGTATGGTCCTCTGTGCCATTACTTATGTTCTACATATGAGTGAAATCATATGATAATTGTCTTTCTCTGCTTGACTTACTTCACTTAACATAATCCCCTCTAGTTCCACCCATGTCAATGCAAATGGTGGGCATTAATCCTTTCTGATGGCTGAGTATATTTCACTGTGTATGCGGGCCACATCTTCTTTATCCATTCATCTGTTAAAAGTCATCCCAGCTCCTTCCACAGTTTAGCTATTGTGGACATTGCTGCTATGAACATTGGGGTAATATGCCCTTCCTTTTCACTACATCTGTATCTTTGGGGTAAATACCCAGTAGTGCAATTGCTGGGTTGTAGCATAGCTCTATTCTTAACAGCCAGATTGGCAAAGACGAAGTCCAACTCTTCCTCTGTGCAGATGACACGATACTAGATGTGGAAAAGCCAAAAGACCACCCCCAAATTACTAGAACTCATACAGCAAGTTAGTAATGTGGCAAGATACAAAAATCAGTTGCTTTTCTATACACTAACAATGTAATTGTAGAAAGAGAAATTCAGGAATCAATTCCATTCACAATAACAACAAAAACCATAAAATACCTAGGAATAAACCTAACTATAAGTGGTAAAGGATCTATACTAAAAGTGTTCTACAGAACACTTATGAAAGAAATTGAGGAAACAAAAGGTGGAAAAATATTCCATGCTCAAGGACTGGAAGAATAGACATCATTAAAATGTCTATCCTCCCCAGAGCAGTTTACACTCTCAATGTCATCCCTATTAAAATACCATTGACATTTTTCACAGTGCTGGAACAAAAAAATCTTAAAATTTGTATGGAACCAGAAAAGATCCCGAATCGCCAAGGTAAGGACGAAAAAGCAAAGCAAAGCTGGGGGAATCATGTTGCCTGATTTCAAGCTCTATTACAAAGCTGTGATCACCAAGACAGCATGGTACTGGCACAAAAACAGACACATAGACCAATGGAACAGAGTAGAGAGCCCAGAAATGGACCCTCAACTCTGTAGTCAACTAATCTTTGACAAATCAGGAAAAAATATCCAATAGAAAAAAGACAGTTTCTTCAATAAGTGGTGCTGGGGAAACTGGACAGCTATGTACAGAAGACTGAAACTGGACCATTCTCTTACACCATGGACAAAGATAAACTCAAAATGAATGAAAGACCTCAACGTGTGAGAGGAATCCATCAAAATCCTAGAGGAGAACATAGACAGCCACCTCTTCGACATCGGCCACAGTAATTTCCACCAAGACACGTCTCCAAAGACAAGAGAAACAAAAGTGAAAATGAACTACTGGGACTTCATCAAGATAAAATGCTTCTGCACAGCAAAGGAAACAGTTAACACAATTAAGAGGCAGCCCATGGAATGGGAGAAGATATTTGCAAGTGACATTACAGATAAAGGGCTGATATCCAAGATCTATAAAGAACTTCTCAAACTCAACACTCAAAAAACTAATAACCCAGTCAAAAAATGGGCAGAAGACATGAACAAACACTTCTCCATAAAAGCTCAGTCTTTCTCAAGCCACTGACGGTCTTCTTGGCTTTGCATGCGCAGACTCTCTCAACCAGCAGGGGGCGACATCACTGCTAACTTTTTTCTCTGACCACTTGGTAGCAGGGCTCATGCTCCAGCGCTAACACCAAGACGCCCTTAGGTGTCTTAATTGATCTAACCACTTACACAATCTTAAGAAAAACCAACCGAGCGTCAGGATACTGGGCAGTGACAATCCATTTAGTATAAACAGGAAATCGAGAGACTCATGCTATCATTCCCAAACAACCCTTTAAAGGTTTCTATTTATCAAATATGAAACCGCCACTCTGAAAGTCAAAATCATCCAAATGCGGAAGACCACGGGTATAGAAACCTGATATCTTGGAAGAGAGTCTAGGAAAAGCCCCTCATGTTGGCAGAGCGAAACAATGCCGGAAGGAGCACCGGAAGGCTGTGTCTGCGAAAGTCGCCCTGAGGACGGGCTGATTTACTGCCCAAAGGAAACACTGCCATTTAACTTGCAAGGAGCTGATGGTTTCCGATGTTGGGATGTCACACCCATTACCACTTAATGTTACAATGTGAAAACAGCGCAGAGATAATTTACTTTTTGTTTCTGCAGATTTTCAAATAAAATTGCTCATGTTGAGATACATTTTATTTTACTCTTGCCGACTTCTTGTTTGAAATAAACCTAGCACACAGATTAAATGCTGTTAAAAGCAAAGCTGGGATTTTTTAAAATGGCCTTGTATACAAATGAAGGGTGAGTGAAATGATTTATTGCTTCTGCCCCAGTTCTTGTCAAAAGTATTAGCATGGGGCATCGTTTCTGTCTGCTTGGCTGTGAGGTCTTCTTCCGGGGGTCTTATGAGTGCTCAGTTACAGCTATAGAAACACTATAAACTTCTAAAATACACTTAAAATGTAGGTTAGGAGGAGAGCTTCCTTCTTATCCTGTAATTTAACATTATCACTTAAGCTTGCCTAACTTCTTTTTATTACTATTTATTTTTTTTCAGATGATGCACAGAGAATCCTGCAACGCTAGTTGAATAAATCATATAACTGCTAGGTTTAGTTTAATTAAAAAAATTAACAATGAATGAAGTTGATATAGTCATAGGTCTTGTAGACATTTAATATGTTTTAATTTGATTTTGTAGTTTTCATGTATTAGAGCCTGTAATGTATTTTCAGGTCTTAAAATTGTCACAGTCCCTGGAGAAGTACACAGGTACTTTGCTTACAGTGTCTAGGGGATAGACGAGCCACGACTTCTGGTCTCTCGGCCCATGGATTATTTTCATCTTACCAAGGCCGTCCCTGCACCAAAGAAAACTCTGCCCCTCTGGTTCCTAGTTTCATATTCATGGTGAAGACTTTTCAGATGTGACAAAACTGGAGGGAGGAAGGAATGCGGTGGAGGAATGAAGACAGGAATAAACCAATATTTGTGCAGAACCCCCAAAAGCAAGGTCCTGAGAGGGGAACGTTCACACACACTCAGGTGAACGTCTAACGAGCTCCTCCTCTGTGCCAGCCTGTGTTATCTGCTGGGGCTGGGAAGATGGGACAGACAGGGTCTCATTTCCAACCACCCTCCAGGAAGCTGATCACCACCCTCTCCTGTTCCCTTCACTAGGAAATGGAGGCTCTTGGGATCACAGGGCTTGATGTCCTTGATGTCCCAGCCCCCAGCATCAGGGCTGGCGAATACAAGCCCAGGAGCTGTGATGTCACACGGAGCTCTCTCTGCCTTCCCCACTGCATTCAGTACTGAAATCTGTCCATTTGCAAAGCTTTTCTCCTCATTATCTTTCGGCTTTACCTTACCATCCTCACTAGTATTCAGTTCGACCAAGAGACTTGATTGGACTTGGTGAGGGCAGAGTCGACAGGGTGGGTGGAGAGACAGTCAGGAAAAGATAGTAACTGTTGATTTTCAAAAAAAGAATCTTCCAGCAGAAGAGATGGAATTGGGTTAATAGATGACAAATACGAGCAACTCATGGTTTGTTAAAAATGCCCAATCGGTTAAGCATCTACCTGGGGCGCCTGGGTGGCTCAGTCGGTTAAGCGACTGCCTTCGGCTCAGGTCATGATCCCGGAGACCCGGGATCGAGTCCCGCATCGGGCTCTCTGCTCAGCGGGAAGCCTGCTTCTCCCTCTCTCACTCCCCCTGCTTGTGTTCCTTCTCTCGCTGTGTTTCTCTCTGTCAAATAAATAAAATCTTTAAAAAAATGCCCAATCGGCTGTTATTTCTAGGACAACTAATAAAATTGACTCCATCATTACTATTTCAAAGTGAATTTCTACAAACCAGAACATGCCTTCATTAGCAAGGGGAGGCAACCATCTTTAAGCTTTCCCCGCTGCCGGTGCGGCACCTTCCCGCCACGCCCAGCTATCTTTGGGCACCCAAATGCCACCATCAGCTTCCCCCAACCTTCCTCCTGTGTTTTATCTGGTGACTTTTATGACCAGCTTGTCACCAAGCTGAAAGGCGGGGGCGCATGGGGGCATCCCTGGCTCCTTGTCCCCAGACCTCCACAGAGACTCCATCTCCAAGCCCCCGACAGCTGCTGCCTCTTTTCTAAACCCGCCTCGGCTGTCCTGGCTAGCCCCACTGCCACTACGCGTACGGTGAAGGTCGTCTGTTTTTCTTGTCTCCATATTAACAAGCCTCCCTCTGCACCCCACACAACCTCCCGGGCTCCACTCACCCCAAGAAAATCTGACGGGATTGCTCTCTGCAGTGGCTCCACTGCCATGCAGAGAAATCCACGCTGCTTACAAGGCACCCTGGGCTCTTCACACGCTCCTCTTAGCTCCCTCCAACACCTCAGCTCCCTCCAGCCCCGGCCTTGCAGCCCCAGCCTGGTAACTCAGTCCTGTCCTGCATGGGCACGCGGCCACGCGGGCACGCCCCACGTCCGCCTGTGCCTCTGTCCGTGCTCTGCGTGGACGTCTCTCCCACCTCTGGATGCTGATGCATTGTAACGAATCTCTTCCTGTTTGGCTCAGATGTCATCTCCTCCAGAAAGCTGTGCCTCAGACCCAAGTACCTCTGTTTGGGGTCCCACAGCTCCCAGCCTCTCGTTTGCTAGCACATTCTGTTAAAATCCTCCATACACCTGAATATGAATAATCTCTGAACAGATCACATCTTAGTTGAATCAAATTGGCCCAAGGTTTTTCGAGAGAAATTTTCTTTGTGTCAAAGCAAAATAGGGCTCAAGAATCATTCCGTTTAACCCAACTCTTGGAGACTTCAAGAGAATTTGAAGGCTATGGTGAGCGTTTCCAATGCTGGCTGATGGTTAAAATCCCCTCCAGGGTCATTACAATGCCAAGGCTTGGACCACCACCTGGGGACGCCGACTGAACTGGGTAGCAGCGTGATCCTCATGTCTACCCAGGGCTGAGGCCCACGGGGTTGTAATAAGCTCAGCTGCCAGATATAAGAGCCAGATCTGCAGGGGTTCAGCTGACACCGATTGGAGGGATTCTGGAGTGGAGGAAGCGGAAAGCAGCCGGACCTTGTGAGTCTGAGCAAGCCAGTCATTATTCTAAAGCCTCAGTTTCGTGTTTTGCAAAATGGAAATACCTTGCAGTTCGTTGTGGGGGTGAAATGAGCTGATCCTTGCAATGACCGTGTCAATATCACGCACCATCTCCTGATGGCAGAGCGATAATACCCCCTCCCCCAGCGGAGACCCACCTGACCACAGCATAATTCTGTATGAAATAAACTTGGTTCCGCTTTTAGAATTGCCTGAAACGTACTTGTTTCTTGTTGTCTTTAAATCCCTTTGTGATCTAAATTCAACTTAAAGGATTTGAAGCCACTTTTCACATCTGTCTCATTGGGGATTGGAGCACAAGAGCGTTTTTTATTGATCGTGTGCTCTAATTACATGTAATAAATGAAACAAATCAATAACAAAGAAGATGGTGGATTTCTTGTGGACAAATTGCTCTTAGCGAAGCAGGTTTCGCAGAAGGTGAGTGCCTGGGTGTCCACTGGTGCCTCAGCCACCAGAAAACGCGCAGGGATTGGGGTCCCTTCTGACCAAGCGGTGCTGGGCCTGATGTGTGGGCTCAGTTTGTGGGGGTCCTGGTTGGGGTGTCTGTTGGAGGCAGACGAAGCAAGTCAATAGAAAGGCATGTTGTAATCTGCCTCAAGGAATCAGTTTATTGTCAGTCTTGAAATATTTCAGCTCCTTTTTCCATGTTTTGATAATTCCCTGAAACTGCTTGTGTGTTTCTCCTGGTCCTAACATTACTCAGACAAGATCTGCAGCCCACGCCGGAAGTTGCTGGCTAGAGTCACCCAGCTCTCTCCGCTGGGGGAATTATAAGCATTTCACAGCACATGGGAAACACAAAACACCAATTTCCCCCTTCACAGCTCGCTTCACCTGTGTTCCTTCCCTCTCACCACAGTTCTGGGCTACGACTTCCCCCTCCCTTCACTTCTATAAATTACTCTCGTTTTCTATTTATTTTTACTTTTTCAGTCCTTAACTTTTCCTCCTTTCAACTATTTCCATAATAAAACAATACTGATATGACCAAAGAGACAAAGGCAACAAATTGGGTCACTTTATAAAATAAATCCCTAGAAAGACATGTACTCTTGAAACTGACTCAAGAAGAAGTAGCAAAGCTGAATAGACCTGTGAAAAGTAGTGAGTGAATTCAAAATAAAAAACCTATCCACAAAGAGAAGCCCAGGACCAGATGGTGTCACTGGCGAATTCTACCAGATCTTTAAAAAAGAATTCATCTCCATTCTTCACAAATTCTTCCAAAAAACAGAAGAGGAAGAAACACTTCTCAACTCAATCTATGAATCTAATATTACTCTGATCCTAACACCAGACAAGACAAAAAAGGAAATTGCAGACCAAAATCTTTTATGAATACAGATGCAGAAATCCTCAACAAAACACCCAGCAAACCAAATCCAGCAACATATAAAAGGGATTATACATCATGGCTAAGTAGGATTTATCCTAGAAATTTGAGAAATATGAGACAAATAAGAAGGGGAAGTTTTGGTAGGAAGCCCAGAGTGCAGCAGGGTCTCTAGTCTGGGTGGGGGCGGGGTGGGAAGAGTAGGAGGAACAAAGGGTCACAGGGTTTAACCCTTTCTAGGAGGAGCGGGCTCCCTCTCCTGTGTATGGGGACTGAGAAGTTGTTCTCTGCTTTTCTGACCTATCTGTCAAGCTGCAAAGATCAGAGATTCACAGAGAGCTTCTAGCTAGATGGGGCTTTAGAGAAAAATTAGTCTCAGTTCCCATTTTGCAGGTGGGGAAAACTGAGGACCACAGAAGCAGAGTGACTTGCTAATAGTCAGGGAGATAACTGGTGAGAGTCAGGACTGGAGCTCTCACTCTCTGCTTCCCAGCGTGGCTCTTTCCCTCACCCGAGTTGTGTCCATTGTTGTTCAGTTGCTCAGTGTGGATGCAATTGATCTGGCTGGTCTCCTTACTGGCTGGCTATCGGGGACATGATGATAATAATAATAACATAGCTAATATTTATATAATACTTACCTAGAGCTAGGTGAGGTTTTAAGTGCTTAACATACATTAACTCACTTAATCCCCATAGAAATCCTACAAGGTAAGGGTATCAATGTTCCCATTTTATGCATGAAAACCCCGAGGCAGAGAGGTTAAGCAACTTGTTAAGGTCACTCATCTAGCAAGTACCAGAAGCCTGGCTCTTTGCACAATTAATCCCATCCCCTCTTGGAGAGGAGAAGAAGGAAGGCTTCTCTTAAAGAGCCTGGTGCCTGACTATGAAGTGTACCCCATGTGGAAGACACATCTCTGTACATTTTTTAAATCACTGCTGGGACATCCTGGCCCGGGGACCTGTGTCCAAGCTTGACTGAGCTATTTACCACATCTGGAGTGGACTCTGCTGGGTTTTTAGATTTTGTCTCTGATAGGGAGAAGGTGGCCCATGGAACTCAGCAATGTGGTTTCTTTACCGTGGAGTCCCTGGGAGTCAGGGGGAGCCGCTGGTCCAGAAAGTGTATGCAGAATGTCACATATCTGAACTTACGGGGTGCAGATGACATTAAGGTTGTGGCAGCTGGAGTGTCACCATACCGGAAGGCTCCCTGGGCCGACCTGTGCCTTGGTGATTCCTTTACATCCCATGGCACTTTCAGTGCTTTGTCCTACAAGCTCTTCTGGAAAGGTCTGTGAGCGCCTGGACAGAGACATGAATGAAGCTCTTCCCCTTTATGTGCGCTGGTGGCAATGTGGGGCCGTGGGACGTGGCGTCTCCCACCTCCTCTCGGGTGAGCGAGGCAGACAGGGCATGAAGTCCAAGTGCAGTCAGCCTTGGCAAGTCACGGGTCCTCACCCAGTCCCCCCATCATGACTCAGGGTGCCACAGCTCCCCAGGGTGGGCTCTGCCGCAAGTCAGAGCTCTTCCGGAGCCCCAGATCTGACTGGTGCTTAAGGCATGTGCCCTAACCATTCCTGCCAGGCCAGTGCCCTCCGCGGGATGTCCTTAACTGGGGTCACCGGGCGGATCTAGATGGACTGGACTCCAGAGGCACAAGAGCAATTCTGATGACTCTGATGAACCGTATGGAGCGAAACAACCTCCCTGTCTCCGTTGTTAAACCTGCCTGCTCTCGTTATCAGAGGCACACAGTAGGTGCTCAATAAATGCCTGTGAGATTAATCATTATGCCCTCATCCCATCTTAACATAAAGTGGCTTAACCACGTCAACACCTTCAAGGGGGCCTCGTTTATTTCTTAAATCTAGAGGAAGGGCAGAGCAGGGCAGGCTCAGTGCCAAGGGAGTCACAGGGTGAAACTAACATAAGTTCATTGATTTTGATAAAGGCCACTGCCATCTGTGGTAGCTTCTCATAAGGGTTCCACCTACATCTTTCATGCATGTGTGTGTGTCCCATCCCTAGACTGCAGCTCCTCGAGGACAGAGGGACTGCACTCCATGACGTTGCATCCCTACCGCCGAGTCAAGTCCTCGACACACAGGAGGGACTCAGTGACAGAACAAACGAGAGGATGTATCCACCCTGCGTGCAAACACGGACACGCATTGCAGGAGTTATCGGTGGATGCCGTGGTTAGGATTGCTTACGGGAATTTTGTCCTTATGGGACATTTGTGGTGTACCTGCTGATCTCTGAGAAAGACTTGTGCATGTGGATGCCGCTGTCTTTAGTGCCTCTTCACAGAAAGGGGGAGGAATATGAAGTAAACACGGCATTAGCCATCACACGAGTTTTGGGGCCACAAATTTGTGGCTGTGTGCCCTTGGGCAGATGATCCCTCCTCTTGGCTTTTTAAAAACAGAGAGACGAGCATGCCCATGTGCCACTGTGGCTTGGAGTGAATAAGATCCTGCTTATTAAGTGCTTTGGACACAGTTGGTGCCAAATACATGTCATCTCCTTTCTGATGGGCCTCTCTCCTTACTGTCTCAGTCCTCATTTTCCTCCTCTGAAAAATAAGGCGGTGGCCCTTAAGGGTCCCTTGTGTGTGTGAGTGTGGACAGAACAAGATGTCCTGTGACCGCTTTCAGAGTGGAGCGGCAAGGACTGAGACACGCACGTACTTGTCTTTAAAGGAGACGCCTTATTAGCAAAGCAAAGCACCACGGCAAGACCTGGACACGGCCGCTACCAACAGACAGGCCCCTCAAACCTCTGCCCGGGGCCCGCACCCATTCTCAGGGCTGTTAACATGGCCGCAGGGGCCCGGGGTAAAGCGCTTACAGAGACAGTCTTGAGACTGTTGGCTTTCATCTTGTAGTTCTTTATAAGCCGAAACAAAGTGTCCAGGAGGCTCTCGTTTTTCCAGTCTACCCCAGAAGACCTGCTTGTTACAGAAACTCTGCTTCAGGTGACTCCTGTCTACAAAGAATAAGCAGCTCCAAGGGGCCCGCATTGAGTTCCCTTCTGAAACATGGAATTACTTTAGGGAACTCTGTTCCAGATAGAGCGAAGCCACTGTCTTCCAGGCACCTCAGGACCTTTAAGAGACTGGTGGTCAGAGCCAGACCTGAGTGTGCTTTCAGGCGCCCATGGAGGGACTCCAGCCCTGGCCTCAAGTCTCCTGCCCGCACACCGGAAACAAAGCCTGTCCATATTCCCCACCTCGCAGGACATCTGTGAGCTCTCTTTGCAGAGACTTCCTCAGTTTGGGCTCCGAATGAAGAAAACCTTGTCTGATACACCCATTAAGGTATGCATGGCTGATCTAAGGTTTGGGGAGAACTGGCCCCCCACCGCACCCTTAAAGTGGGGTTGCAGGAGGTCAGCAGGGAGTGAGGCGAAGGCATAGAAAGGGACCACCGGGCCAGCCAGCCTTGCGGCCAGCGGCCGTCTCATTCCCTAGACAACAGCTCGGCTCTGGGTAGGGGGGCTTTCTGTCCCAAGGTGCCATGTCCTGTTCCTAGAGGACTTTTCGCACATGCACTTCCCCTCACACAACCCAGAACACGCCAACCACTCGACGGCCCATCCTTTGCTGGGCACTGCCTTCATTTCATGCTTCCCCCCCTCGCAGAGAGCCCTTCAGTGGGCATGTGTCCAGGAAAGGTTTCTAGGTGTACTGGGTTAGTGACAGAAGCAGAAAAGAAGCCTCTGCAGGGAGCGCGGGGCCCGGCCGCAAGCGGCTCCTACCATGTCGCTCTGGGACTGCGTGGCCCCATACGCGGCGATCCCGTCCGAGGGCGCGGCGGGCTGCGGTGTGTCGGGCTGCACATACCCTCTCCTGTCGATCAGGCTGCCAGAGAAAACCAAACAATACGGAGGAAGAGAGTGAACAAAAAAGCCGAAGACGTCACCGACCCTGTTTTCCTTCCCATCTGGGACTCCCTTTCTCTGTGTGGGGCCCGGCTGCTGGCCCCTGGGGATACACCCCGACTTACTTTCACGTCTGGTCAGGGACCAAATTCTGTCACCTCTGCCTTTAAAAAATGCATGTAGCATTTGTGTCCTCCCTGCTGCCAGCTGCAGACTCCCCTTGTCTCCTGCCACGTCCCCCCAAACCACACCCTCATGGCCATCGGCGCTTCTGACGCCCAGTCCGCATGAGGTCTCCCCGCCTGTTTGCCCCGCTCTGGGGGGTGCCCCACCACCTGCCAACACTCCCACCACTTGTACCTGCTGCATTTCGCTCCAGCTCTGGTTTTTCTTGCCCCAGTCACTGTCCCTTCTACTCCACTGTCCACTCTTCACAGCTGGCTTCCAAAGCCCCCAGACCTTGCTCTTGCCCCTTCTCTGGATTCTCCAGGCCCTGCACATGACTTCCTCTAGTGGCACAAACCCCTTTCTGCCTGGTGTCACCGTGGTTTTGTCTGCAGTCCCCTCTGTCTAGCAGTCTGCCAGCTCCAGAGGGCAGTCTTCATCTTTTCTTCCCGCAAAGCACCTGCACCCCCACTCCCCTAACCCAGCACCCCAGACAGGGCCCCTCCACTGTCCCTCGGCACACCCTGTTGGTCACATCATGTTGGCAACCCCCGCTGCCCGATCTGCATCTGTCGTGGAGTGTAAGTGTCACGAGGGCAAGAACCAGGTCTTCTCAATCATGGAGCTCCACAACGGATGCCCACTAGGAGCTGCGAAAAAGCTTGGTGGCTGAATGAATAGGAGTGGGTCCCTGTGTCCCACAGGCAAATGTGCAGAGAATAAGAAAGTCATCTCTTCTGTGCCCAGGGCGCTGGTGGCCCAGACAGAAGGAAAGGGAAAGCTTTACGTTGCCATCAAAAGAGTTGCCTTTTCTCCTTCCCAAATGAAGGCTGGGTGTTGACCTCCAGGCTAAGGGCAGGACTGCAAAGGCCAAGGGGGAGGTTCAGCTAAGGAGTGGGAGCTCCTGGTGTGGCCCCATGGCGTGGGGCTTGGCCGCTGGCCCCGCAGCCTCCCTGAGATGCCGCAGATGTAGCCAGGTGCCCACACTCGCCCTCTCCTCTTCCCAAGGGTGGCTGGCTGGTCCCTGGAGGCTGCCCCCCTCGTCACTTTGACTCTCAGGAGACAGGGGTTTTCCCAGCTAACACCTGTCGGTCTCCAGACCTCAGGGTAACAAGGCATGAAAAAATACTTGTGCCAATGGGACTCTCTCTGCTTCTAGTTTTGATTGGATTCCGGGAGGTTAGGAAAACCACGAGGCGACAAGAACATGCATCTTCCAAAGAGGGAGAGCGGCAGCCCCGAGCAGCTCAGACCAAGTGTGTGACCTCTGCGAGGGCACAGAAGATCAAAGTGGAAAGAGCAAAGAAGGATGGACAAGTGGTCACCTTCAGCCCACGGTGGACAGGAGCCTCGCAGGTCCCCTGGGACAGGGCCAAGTGCAGTGGGAGTGAACTGTTTTTCCAAAAGATGCGCTGAAATCCTAACTCGGCTACAAGTGAAGGCGTGGAGTGAGTTGCCTTTCAGTGAACTCTGGGGTCCCTACTCACGGAAATGACACCGTGCTTGAGGAACATGGAAGTGCCCTGAGTCCTTTATTTTGTTTTGTTTTTAGGTGACAGGAGAAATTACGGGGCTTACAGGGGATTTCATTCAGGAGCCAAAAAAAAAAAAAAAAAAAAAAAAAAAAAAAAAAGAACGAGGTCATCAAAAGGGTCTGAGAGGACAGAAGAACTTCTCTGCCTTCATCCTGTGTTCAGCCTGTTTCATGGACCGGCCACACACCCAAGACTGTAACATTCTCCCCGAGTCTCCTTTTTGTCCTCACAACGGCCTGGGAACCCCTCTGATCAGAACGCGCTCCCCTTGCCTCACTCTTGCTTTGCCCTCCGTGGTCCCTTCACTCCTACATTCGAGCTCCTTCAGCTTCTCCTCTGACAGGCCGTGCTCTCCTCTCACTGCAGGGCCTTTGCACACGCTGCTCCCATGTGTCCTCCCCCAGAGTTCTTCCCCCAGTTCCTAGTCATCGTGACAACAGATGATAACTTAGGCTCCCTCCTCTGGGAAGCCCTCCTAGGTGTCCCATGGAACCTGCGCCCCACCCTCTGTCACAGCCACTCTTCAACTGTGTGCACTTGTCTATTCAGCCTGTCAGTGCCAGGTTGACCCTTACCACTGGCCCACAGGGCCTGACCCTCATCACACCTTGGGACGTTCTGTCTTTCCAGTTTTCCAGACTTGTAGGAGGACTGTCTTTCTCAAACCGGGCCATTCCTACCCTGCAGCCATGCACAGCCCTGGGGGCCTGAGCAGGGAACCAAATGCCAGGCTTTGTCCTCATGGCTCCCAGCTCTCAGAGAAACGTGAAGACACTCTCACGAGTTCATTGTTACAGCATTTCCGAACACCTTAGAAGAAACTCAGGCCCACGATGCTGGGCACACTCGTGGTTCTTACTCCCTGTTGCACAGGCTTGGCAACGGGACTCTCTCTGCTTCCAGTTTTGATTGGATTCCGGAGAGGTTAGGAAGACCAAGAGGTGACAAGAACCCATGGAAGGTTCTGGCCCTCTTAGGCGCACTGGGTGAGGCAGGACAGAGAGAAAAGGCAGAGAAGGCGACAGGAGGGAGAAGCAAAGTCAAGCGCTCTCCCCCGTCACTTCTGCCCAGGGCCAGCTCCGGAGCCTGTGGGAGAGACCAGCGGCCCAGCACCGCACCCCCCTCCCGCCGCGCAGACCCGGGAGCGGATCCCGTGGTTCTGAGGAGAGGGCCATTCTCAAGAAGCGCCCCGTCCAGAGGGACCTGGGTTCTGGAAAGAATACAGCCTCAAGTCAGCCACAGTAGGAAATTTTATCCAGGCGTGGAAGCAGTAAGTTTGGTTGTGATGAGATGTGATGTATAAACAACACAAAGCAGAGCCAAAGGCAAATCGAATAACGGGGAACTAGAAAAGAGAGTTATTCCAAATGGGAGACTTCTAAAGTTCTTTTCTGGATTCAGATGTGCTTTTCAGGTTTGGGGAAGGAGGCCTGTTCCATTGTTCTTTGCCTCTTATGCTCCGGGGCCCCTCACCTGCGCTTGGTGGCCTGACCCCATGATCCACAAGTAAACACTCACCAGTGGGAAGCAAAGCCAAACTGTAAAAAACAAGCATTTCCTGCGGGGTTTTCTGGCCTGAAGAGCCCCAGTAGGGATTCCTGGGTGAGCCTGGAGCTCTCTCGGGAAGAGGCTAGCCTCCTCCCAGGCACATCAGACTCCGCAGCCCAAGGCAGCTTTCCATCCGAGTCCTTGGCTGTCCCTATCCGCAGCTCCCCCTCGGAAGAGTCCTCTGAGGTCAGGCCAGGGGGTTCCTAAGGGGCCCCAATTCGGGAGGAGAGTGGCAAGTAGGCTCCCAACTTTCTAGGCTCAAACTAGAAAGCAACCAACTGCTAACTATCCAGTAGTGCCGGTAACATAACCCATCAATACGTGGCCTCGGAACATAGGCTTGGATTTTTTTTCTGGGGGGGGGGGAGGGAGGCCACACTCTCACTTCCCTAATGATATTTCAGTGAGGCTGATAACAAAGCCAAGTTTGCATTCATGAGCGCACATTGGCGATGACTGTCCACGGAGGTCCAAGTGCAGCGCGGGGCTGCCTCGGAGACCATCCCCGGGGCTCTCCTGGCGTCTAGTTATGCATTTAGAGGCCAAAGGGGGGGAGGAGCAATGTTTTGGAAACTCATTCTAGAGACTCGGAATACGTGCTTAATGAATATGTTGGCTGATTATCTGATGAATCTGTTGGAAATGCTCTACCTGAGAGCCAACTAACAAAAAATGAGGAGCCGACTACATTTCGTGCTTGTGCAGCTTCCCTGGGGGGTTGGGGGGGCAGCGTGTACCCACTCCACACCCTGGGTCTGATCCCAGAGCCTGGGTTTGGGTCCTGACCAGGCAGCATTTACTAGCTCAGTGAACGTGGGCACGTGATGGAACCTCTCTGTGCCGTTTCCTCATCTCCCAAACAGGGTGGAATAGCGCCCACTTCTAAGGTACAGAGCCAGGTTTTAAAAGCTGATACATATACGAATGCCTGAGTGACTCAGATGGTTGAGCGTCTGACTCTTGATTTCGGCTCAGGTCGTGATCTCAGGGTTGTGAGATCGAGCCTCGCATCGGGCTCCACACTCAGCGTGGAGTCTGCCTGCGATTCTCTCTTCCTCCGCCCCTCCGCCTACTTGGGTGCACTCTTTCTCTCTCTAAGTAAATAAAATCTTTAAAGGCTGATACATGTAAGGCCCTTAGAGCAGACCAGTGGCCACGAGCGCCAGCTGCTGCCATCACGCTGCTTCAGCCCATGCCCATCTCTTCTGCTGAACTATTTTCCCTTTTCTGTTCTACGTAAACCAGCTCTTAGCACCCATTTCTGCAGGTTTCCTAACTGCCTCCTACATTGCGTCCTGGCCCTCCTACTAGGTTAACCACAACTCTCTGCTTATCATGGATGCTCAAGATGACTGCATAATTAATGGGAGTCACATGTCTCAGTTTCCCCATTTTGATCCTTCGGAGATTTTCCTCCTCCTTGACATGAATTCAGTGAAAACCAAAAAGATGGCAGGAACAGCACCATAAACAGAGCCAGCTCTCTACTGCCCCGAGGCCACGTCTCTGCGGCACACGCCGACCACCCTCCTGGCTGTCACCCAGAGCATCAAATCCCACGGTGGGTTTTGCGGCTGGGTCTCTACCTCACGAGGCCTATGCTGCCACACCTAAGTTGTTGGCTTTCCCGAGGCTCACTAAAGCGCGTGACACTTTCCGAATCTCACCTTGGAGAGATGGGCCCACACAGGGCCACACAGCAATTGGTGAAGATATTCCCGTAGCTGTAGGGATTGTAATTTTCTTTGCCTCTTTTATTTGACCAAGATCCTTTAATCTGAAAGAAAAAAGAGTCAGTGACACTAATGCCACGGTTTAGGTAAACCAGATTACAAGAAGGCCATAAAGCATGGAAGCCATCTTTACTTCTTTCTTTGCCAGGAGAAATGGAGACACTTTCTCCAGAAAAACCAGCACTTACCCCAAACTTGGAAATATCCCCAAATGGCAGGTCAAATTAGAGAGAAAGTAACATTTTTGGGGTAATAATCTCGTTTCTATTACATGGTTCCAGGTCAACTCACACAAGCTGTGGAGGTTCTCTTCAGATCACGGTTGGCGCACTCAACAGCGATTAAGTGAATGGGGGCCGAGAGTTAACAAGGCTCCCCTGCCAACTTACAGCCTGTCTGAATTTGGCCTCACGATGTTGCCCAAATAATTCCACAGATTCGAATATCCACAGCTACCAAATAGAGGAACTGTATGAATATTCTCTTAACTCACGTATCTCATCAAGCCTTTAAGGCAACCTGACTGAATCTGAGATAGTTAATCACTGTACTGACACAGATTTCTGTTAGAATCTAAATATTCAGAGCAAAGAGGACCAGGCTGATGAGGAACCTTGCCAACATCAGGATTCTACCTCCTCTCTGGCCACATTAAGTACACACAGGTAATCTGGGACTAAAAGGACAACTCTGGGTCGGGATGGTCTCCTCCAAAAATGAAACGGAAGTGTTAAACAGGAGAGGAGGATTCATTCGTTCACCCCGAGATGTCAGCCGGCCGTGGTCTCTCTTCAGGGGACGTGTGACAGGCTGCTCACAAAACCGTTGCACAGGAAGAGAATCTCCTCCCTTAGCGTTTCGAGTTGGGTATCCCTTAGCCGACCGCAGTATCTGACCGACGTGGTCAGAAGGTAAGACAATTCAGAGATCCCCAACTGGGAATCATGGAGGCCGACGTATGAAGACGCTTTCATGGCACATTCTTGGCTCCTAGAGGCTCACGTCTGGGATGGGATGTGCGGAAGGCCTTGGCACACAAGCCCTTGTCTCCTTTCCCCTCCACCTCTGGACACAGATGCCCACACCCAGAGCCAGGAACTTACGTCTTCGTTCGTCGTCTGGTTGGAGCTGATCAGGTACGTGTGGAAACCTGAGAGGCCGACGATAGACCAGACAGAGAAGAAGCACACCACGGCCTCCAGCACAGTGGCCTAGAGTCAAGGAGCAGAACAGGGAAGGCAGGGAGAGCTCTCAGGGTGCCCAAGGGGCTGGGATGACCCACAGACACTCCCCCAGGCCTTTGCTAGGTGTCAGGGTCGTCCCTGGTCAGGGGACATCCTTCAGGGGTGGGGATGCGCCCCCTCTCTTCCAGCCTCACGTCATCCGTGCTCGGTGAACTATCACTGGGCTCCCTGGACTGTCATACTGACAGTTCTCCTCTCCCCCAGCTTGGTGTCGAGGGTATGAGTGAGCTGTCACAAAACAACAACTCACAGTCAGGCACGGCTGGCCACTGGCGCCCAGAAGCCTGGGCAGGCCTTCTCTTCACGCTTTCTCTCTCCCTGACGGTCCCTTCACCCAATGCTGGCTGCCCCCCCCCCCGCCCCGCCCCGTAAGTGGGCTTCTGAACCAGGGGGCCAGTTCTCAGAGTGGTGTCGGGGGAGGGGTAGTTCTAAGTAAGGGGACTTCTTTCTAGCCCCTTAGCCCAGGCCGACACAGAAGGCTATTTTCAGCTAGTCGACGGGCAACTAGGAAATGTGGATCCTTCCTAGACACTGAGTGATGGGGAGCCCAGATGCCACAAGGTGTGCTATAACCAGAGGAGAGAATGTAGGTGTTCTTCAACGGGTGACATAAATCAACCCAGAGTGTGGTAATCTGAAAGGACTAGAGAATTTTTCTGCTTCACAGATGTTTACGAAATTCTATTTACAAGATATAGATGTTTCTCAGGGGGAAAAAAAATATCCATCCCAGGTCTGGGAGCTGAAATACACACCATGCATCCCCAACAATCAGTTATAGGCTGGAAAAGTAAATTCCCGAGCTTTCTGAAGCCAGAGATCAGGCGGTGATACATCACCACTGATTTTTTTTTTTTTTTTCAGGATTGGAAATAATTCATCTTTAAGTCAGAGCAATGAATACAGTATTCAGCACTGTGTCAGAATCTCCTGTGTCATTCTTAAAAATACCATCGTCCAGGCATGGGGGGTGGCATATGAGACAGGACAAGTGAGCGGGCTCCTGCCTGGTGACTGACTTTCGAACCAGGATAAACTGTCGGCTCTGCTCCGGGAGAAGTAGAGACATGCTTTACTCTTCTAAGATTTAAACTTCGAGAAACTGCAAGCGCTCAGACAAGCGCTACCCTGATGTTAGACGGACATGTGAAGAGGGGAAGAATGTTCTTCTGCCAGCTGGCTAAGACAGAAACAGCCCAGAGCACCCAGAGTCTTCCAGACGCTAACATAAGGGGCTCCCGGCAGGCTCTGTCATTTCCTATGGAGGCAGGCAGGAGGCGGACAGAAGGGAGGAGTAGCTGCATCTCTTGAGAAGGGGGAAACTAAGGCAGTATTTTGGAAAAGCAGGTAAGTATGGACAGTAGGGAGGATCTGTGGGGGTCAGAGAGAGAAGCAGACCCCATCCCACGGCAGCCACCAGCCTGGGCACCCCCTTTCATTTCTCCCAGGGTTGTCCGGATGGGGCAAACGGTGATGAGGGGAGGCTTCAGGTGCACCTGGGGACACACGGACGGTGGCCCTTGTAGCAAAGAGGGGCTCACTCTCAGCTGCCTTCTCACAGGTAGGTGCTCACAGATGCCCCTCCTCCAACGACAACCCTGCCCAACTCCCGGGACAGACTCATAAACAAACCCCCTGAGGTTTGGAGGCAGAGGTGAAGTGGAGCCCAGGGGAAATGATGGAGGGAAGCAGGGGGAAGGCCGAGTCAAGGAAAGGTGGGTTGCTTTAGGCAGGTGACACTGGCAATAAATTTGCACGTCCGGAAGGAAAGACAAGACTAGAAATGTCAGAGAGGAGGGGACCCATGAAACGGAAACAAGCCATAGTCAGGGTAGAAAAGAGAAGAATGAAGGCAAAGGACTTATTTGCTGAATAATACATGAAGAGCCGAACTGCTGTCTCAGGAACCCTTAGGTGTCGACTGAAAGTTTACAGTCCAGGCAGAACGATGGTGACATCAGAATACACACTAATGTTAATGCATGCACCGTCTAAAAACAGGCGTGTCAAAGTGCAGGGGAGCGCGGCATTTAAAGTGGCTGCTGCTCCATTCACAATACCACCTGAAATGACCACTCGTCAAAGGGAAGGGGCCACTGTCACCAGCAGGCATGCAACTGTCAAAGCTCACAGCTCCAACAGTTGGCTTGCAGTTTTCAGTATTAGTATCTCAGGAGCTTTAGAGATGTCTTATAAATAGCAGACTGCAGTTGCATGGTTAGCTCACAGCTGGGTCAAAACGACATGGATACAAGGCAGGATGCAAAACGCAGCCCCCTCGAGTTTGCCCCTGATGGCAGATGCTCCCCTCCTCCACTCCCCACCATGAGTCGCAAGGAGCCGTCCCTCATCATTCATAACAGCTTGTGGCTGGTGTTTCTGGCTATGTGTCAGGTGGCACTCTGGAGGCTTCACATGGATGAACTCACCTGACCCTCAGTGACCCGGTGAGAAGTGGGATTCCCAATTACCCAATAGGGAAACTGAGGCAGGGAGCAGTTCAGTACTTTGCTTGAGAAATAGCTGAGCTGGGATGGACCCCTGGACGTGTGGCTGGGCCACTAGCATAGAAAAGCCATGTGCTGGTTCCCTTCCTGTTCCTGCTGAGGCCCAGTGGCTCTAGGCCGGCCGCTGGGGGAGATGGGGACCCTCCTCGTATGGCAGCTTGAGTAGACCTCTGCCCTTCAACTTCACTCTCAGGCAGGGGGACACATATTTGAACACACCTTTCATTCTCCATAATGAGATCAATATAAATTTCTCTTGGGCACCTGGGTGGCTCAGTCAGTTAAGCCTCTGCCTTTGGTTCGGGTTGTGATCCCGGGGTCCTGGGATCGAGTACCGAACGGGGCTTCCTGCTCCTTAGGGAGCCTGCTTCTCCCTTTTCCTCTGCTTCTCATGAATAAATAAATAAAATCTTTAAAAAACATTTTTCTTTAATGTATCAAAACCTATTTCCTGAGATTTTTAAAAGGGTAAGTGGGGAAAAAAACATGCCGATTCCACTGAGAACCGACTTAAGAAGAGTTGGATGCTGACGGCCTCAGAGATGGTTCCAAGTTACAGCAGTTACCACGGCCAGCTCTGTCGCCTTCCCACCCCCGGAAGAGAGGGAGCCCCCTTGTGTGGCCGGGGCGGGGTGGTGGTGGGAGGGTGTTAGCGCTCTATTGCCTGTAGCTTCTAGCCCAAAATGGTGCCCATCGAGGCGCTCATTAGATGGCTGTGGGAATGCAAAAGCCTGAAAAATGCTGATGTGCAGACACCCTCCCACCGCGCCCTGTGTCACCCCGGAGGGCCTGCTCTGTGCCTTTGTGTGTGTGCAGCCAGCAGAGGCGGAGTGGGATTCCCTCCCCGCTCCACAGGAGTAGCGATCTGTCTGCCCACGAGAGGTAAGCAAGGCAGGAGTCCCTTAGAGACACGTGGGCAGAGTGTGAGACGGCACGGTGAAGGCATTTCAACATCTGGAAAATCACACAAGGTGAGAGATCATGGAACCAAAGATTTTTAATCTTTTTGGATCCCCATTCTTTTCTCAGAAAAATATGTGCACACATTTTTTCCTCCTTATAATTTCAGGAGTTTTGGAAACTCCCCTGATACCTCTCCACAGATATGCATGGACCTCAAGTGAAGAGGTCCTGATTTATTTTAATCCCTTAATTTTACAGGTAGGCAGCTGAGGCCCGGAGGGGTCAAGCCACTTTTAAAAGCTTACACAACAGTTCACGGTAGAACAGAACCAGAACTTGGGTCTCCAGACTTCTAAGACAGAAAGAGCCCTTCCCAAGGCCCCATGGGATGGCAGTGTCCTGGGGAAGGATGTCACTGAAAAGAGCAAGGCCACTGGCGATCTGGAACCTGACCCATCAGTCCCACAGTCTTTGTCTTTCTTAGCATGTCACCTGCCATCTTTCCATTTCCCACCAATCAGGCTGGTGCTGGTATTTTTTGCCCAGGGCCAAATCCAGTCTGTATTTCCTCATTGACCCCAATCCCCCGGATTCCAGAGTGGCCAGGGAATGCCAAGTGTGGGCTCGGGCGGCCTAGCAGGTTGAGGGGCACGTTTCTGTGCAACCAGAGCCCTCATGAATTTTAACCTAGGTCTCTGACGTGGGTTCTGATGTTTAAAATGTAAGAGACGAACGTTCTTGGTCATCTTTTTTTTCCCTTAAAAATTACAGTAAAATCGGCAGTGCTCCCATACAGGAAGGGTTGGAAGAGTGGCCATCGGCGATATTTCCCTTTCTTCTCTAGATTCAGTGTCTACGTCAGCACTTAATGCTTGGAGATATTTAGGATCAGGAATCTGTCAGCATATTTTCCTCATCCATTGGATGACCCTTTACTCCTCAGACAGGGACGGGAAAGCACAGCTCATGCCGCTGTCACCCACGCACCATCGCTGTGTCAGAGGGGAGGCCCTTCATGTCCCAGTGATGTGCATGGCAGACACCTTGGGAAGCTACGGAGATCCTTCAGCCTAGATCATGTGAACATCACCTTTCAGTCTCTGAAATCGTTCTGTCCTACATTCTTAGATATCGGGAAATAAAGGTGCACGTTTTCCCAAACTAATCTATGAAGTCACTGTAATCCCTGTCAATTTCAAGTGGAATTTTAATTTCAAGTGGAATTTTAAAAGAGGAATCAGACAAACGGATTCTAAAACTCATCAGGAAGAGAAAATGTGCAAGAACAGGTAAGAAAACTTGAAAAAAAAAAAACCAACCCTGTGGGTTGGGGGGATGGAAAGAGATGTTAAGTAAACAAAATGAGGTGTGAACAGCTCCAGTGCAGAGCCTGTGAGAGACCTGTGGGCATCTGAAGGGTATGTACCCCCATTCTGTGGGGTACAGAAGGCACTTCAAATTAGTGGTGAAAGAATACACTGGTGGTTCTCAAAGTGTGGCCCATGCCACCCTTAGGGTTCCTGAGATCCTTTCAGGGAAGCCCCCAGGTCAGGACTATTTTCCTACCAATGCCAAAATGTTATTTACCAGTCTCAATGCTATTCTCTCCTTGGGGGGCTTCCTCTGGAGGCTGAAGGAGGCAAGACTCATGAGTGCTTGTGCATTCTGTGTTTTAAAAATTTCTCAACCACAGTTTCAAATGTGACCTCCAGAAATAAATATAAGCTACATAAACGAAAGGTCTTTGGGTCCTCAATAATTTTTAAGAGTGCAAAGGAGTCCTGAGGCCAAAAAGTTTGAGAATGGCCAGAACAGAATAGTGAGAATAGTGAGCAGTACTGGGACACCTCACTAAATATTTGGGAAAAATAAAGTGAGAACTTTAGCTCAACACACACACACAGACACACACACACACACACACACACACACACTACACAGAAATTACTTTGTGAAACTGAAGAGATAAAATCTAGAAATATTAGAGGAAAAGAAAGGAAATATTCCCACAATCTGGAGGTATGGATATAAGGCAGAAAATCTAGGAGTCATGTAGTGTAAGATTTATAGATTGATTTCATTTAAAAGTTAAGCATTTTTTTGGTATTAAAAAAGTAAAGTTCAAAGGTAAGTGACAGGTTGGGAGAGAAATATTGGCAAGAGATATTAAATGGTTATTATTGAGAAAAAAGACTATGTTACTAGGAAAAGAACAAATAACCCAGTACAAAATGGACAGAGTGTAGACTAGCATATTGTGGTAATGAAAAAAAAAGTCAACAAACAGGAAAATCAGCACAAGGTGGCTATTATCCAGAAAACGGAAATTTAAACAATGACTTGTTTTCCCCCCACAAATTGGCAAAAGTCACAGCACTGATGATCCCATGTGGGTGAAGGAGCGGGGAAATGGGAGGACGGACTGGTACAGTCTCTATAGGGGGCATGTGGTCTGTCTCGTTAACTTTCATCTCGGTGATTCCACATTTAGTTGTCAATCCTGGAGAAACACTAACACTTGTGCACAAAGAGATACAGGCAAGGACATCCACTGTCTCATTTTTTAAGCAGTAAAAAATTAAGAAATCTAAATATGCGTCAACAGAAGCACCCACTATGGTTTACGGGCATTCTGAAATTCTACCAGTTAGCTGAAAAAGGTGAGGTGGGTCCATATGTTGACATGGAAGGAATCTCCAGGAAATATTTAAAAATAGAAATGCAAAAATATGATCCTTTTTAGGTAGGAGCTGTCCCTGGAATGACTTATTGGTATGTGTGTGGACTCCTAGAACACCTTTGGGAAAGACCCAAAAAACGGACAAGGATTCCTATGAGGGGCCAAGAGCAGCGCTCCTTTAATCCTTACATTTCTTTTTGAGATCTTTTGCAATGACAGTATGTTCTTGTAGTACTTGAGTGATCTAAGAGACCCAACACCATCCTCCTCCACTTTGTGACCTCATGAGATGTAATGTGATGCTTATTCTTCGTGGGACTCCCCCAGTCAGACGGGTCAGGAACACTGGGAAAGCATCTCCGCTCTTTGCGTGGAGAGAGGGGCTGGCGGTGGGGAGACCCAGCCTCTGGTTCTGGCAACACTGTTGAGCAGCAATTGGGGTCATGTGACCCCTTCAGGGCAGGCCCAGCTGTAAGGGACCTAAGGACACCTGTCTTACCTATTTCCTGGGCTCCCTCTGAGGATTCACAGATATCAGGCGGAAGGCTCCGTCCTGAAAACTGAGTTTACCAAAGGCTTGTGCTGCTTTCATTAATTTTGCAACAGGCTGTGCTGTGTCCCTCCTTCTTGAGGGCACAGAGCCAACTCCAAGCCTTCTACCACATTCCATTAAAACAAAACCATGCGCATTAGGCCATCGGTGCCTTTCAGACAGCGTGCCTTGAAATGAATGTAAATTGGGGATAAAAAGGCTTTCTGTCAAGAGCTTCCACCCACGTAGAATCAATTACCATTTGATTTAGCAACCACTGGAAACTCTTGTTTGGGAGCGCCGAACAGTAAGTCATGATTAAAAATGACTGTGACCCTTTTAATTGGCTGTTAATGCTGTTTCATTGCAATGACTGTCGATCACAGGGCTTCCTCTCTCGGGCTCCTCCTCAAATGACACCGCCTGCCCTGGGGTCCTGTCCCCGTGGGGTTCCACCTTGTGGAAACTTGAAGCTGGGGAGCCCAAGGCATGGCCACGTGGCTCTCCGGGAACCGCGTGGAGGGTCCCATTTCCTATGAAGTTGGATCACTGTCACCGCAGGCTCCTGACTTTTTCCTCTTTCCATTTTCATGCAAGGAGCTACGGAGGATCCTGAAGTTACCCTAGCCTCACCTGGCAGCTCCTGGAGGTGGGGGGCGCAGGTCATCGCGGAGGTTCTGGCCTAAGGGCAATAGGACTGCAAATAGGACTCATTTCTCCCGAAACCAGTGCCCTCTGTCCCGGACACCCAGGGCTGAACGCTCAGAACTGGCTGTGACGCCCCTCCCGTGCCCTCCCAGCCGCACTGATCTGACTGCCTCGCTACCAGCTGAGCGGTCCCCTTGTCACTCATTTCAATTTCAGGGGTCTTTCCCCTACAAACAGCTCCCTCCTTCCTTGTATTCCCTGTTGCAAGGTTGAGTATTCTTTTTTTTTTTTTTTTAAAGATTTTATTTATTCATTTGACAGAGAGAGATCACAGCAGGCAGAGAAAGAGGAGGAAGCAGGCTCCCTGCCGAGCAGAGAGCCCAACACGGGCCTCCATCCCAGGACCCCGAGATCATCACCTGAGCTGAAGGCAGAGGCTTTAACCCACTGAGCCACCCAGGCGCCCGCAAAGTGAGTATTCTTAAGGCAACAACAACAAAACCCAGCTCTGAAGATGTTACTCACCTGACAAAAATCTAAGCTGGTTGCCCAGCGTCCAGGGGAGGAACGCAGTCCCACTCCTCCGCTGCTATCCGATGCTGTCGGGGCCCTTCCCTTCCTGGGAGCAGTGGCTCCCGGCCCCCACCCCCTAACTGGGGTTCGCTACCCTAGCACGGTCCTGCTACGCCCACCGCCTGCATGACACCTAAGTGCATCTGTGTGCTTCCACTGTGAGGGCAAAGGGCCCGCTGACTGGGAGCCAGCAAACCTTGCTGAAGGAAAGGATGAACACAAACCCAGCTCTGGCGCTACAGGCAGCCTGCTCTTCCCTGATACGTGCTGCGACCCCCCCAGGCTTTGCTCAGGGTCTCAGCCCTGCTGGGGACCTAGACCCTCCATGTTCCCTGTTAGCACGCCCCCCATCTTTCCAAACCCTGTACCAACACCACCTGCCAAAGCCTTTCCCAATCCCCCTGCGTGATGCCCTTCCAGATGTCCCCCACCCACCGCGCCGCAAGCTCTCTCTGTTCTAACGCCATGTAAAACTTATTCTGCTTTTGAGAAATCAGAGTCCCCCACCGGATCTCAGCATCAACAGATGCTCGCGGAAGAGAAGCATGAAGTGCCACGCCCCCCTCGCCGCTCTGCCCTCTTGGATAGAATGTGCTTCAAAGGTCTGGGTGGTTGGATCCTTCTCCACTTCGTAAGCCCCGGCAGATTCTGCACG
Organism: Spilogale gracilis; assembly: GCA_004023965.1. Classification (NCBI taxonomy): domain Eukaryota; kingdom Metazoa; phylum Chordata; class Mammalia; order Carnivora; family Mephitidae; genus Spilogale; species Spilogale gracilis. The sequence goes on along the minus strand of PITA01000418.1, from coordinate 76,723 downwards.
TAGTAGGTGTTCAGGCAAATGATCTTGAACAGATGCCAAGTGGACCTCGTCCACTGGAGCCTGCCTGGCCTTGGAGACGAAGACACAGTGCCGCCCTTTGTGGAGGATGCTCTCCTTTCGTCTCTCCCTAGAGACGGCCACGGGGTTCAGAGCACCCCGCCACCATGTCTCCCCTTCTTGGATGCCCCCCGGGAGGGAGGAGTCGGCCCCAGGCCCCAGCAGCAGGCACCGGGAGCTAGAGAGGGAGTCGGAGGGAGGGAGGGCCGCGGGCTCTGAGGCCAGGGGCTGTGCCCTCCCTCCCCACGGGGCAGGGCTGTGGTGCGGGCTGGGGAGGGGCCCTTTGCCCTCCTCCTCTTCCTCTGCCCGGGGCTCTGCTGCACTCAAACTAGACACCACCCTGTCCACCCACTTCCCGAGCGGCGGGTGGATTCCCTTCTCCTGCGGTCCCGCTGCTGTCCCGCGGGCTCCCGGGGGCCTGGGGAAGAGCTTCAGGATGTCGGTGGTTCCCTCATTTGCGGCAGTATCTCTGATAAGGTGTCTTGGCTTGCTGTTAATTAGCCATCTGTGTTTCTCATTTCTCTGTTTCATCAACAACATGGCTCTCAGTTGGATCTTCCGTGGTAAATCTACCGAAAGAACAACTTGCCCGGGCCCTGACTTCTCACCACAATATTCTGATATCATGGTCAGGAGATCAGATAGGAGATATTCTCTTGCCTGAGAATGTGCAGAGGCGACACGGGACTTCGGTCCTGTGCTCAGGCAACTCCCCAGAAAACCTCTTGTTCTGAAAACTTGATGCAGGACAGACTCTGGCCCTGCCCAGACTATGGGGCTGGAGAGGATGAGCCGAGGGCAGCAGGCTGGCAGCCAGGGAACAGTGTCCATGAGGGGGAACTGTCACAGATCCGTCCCATCCATCAGAAACCGACCACCTCCAGGGAGACTCCCAACCTCCCAGGGCCTCAGCGATGGAAGGCAGCTTGGCAGTATTGACATGATTTGGTACTAGAACCTTCTACCGCACCGGCAGGCACGATCCACCATCTTTGCGGCCACCCCTGGTCTCTGTGACCTCATTGCTTCCCCAGCGGTGAGCACACCTTTCTCTGTGAGCTGAGAACAGCCCCTCACAAGCCCTGCCTGGCCATCCCCACGCCCCTTCCAAGCCACACAGGTGTCCACAAGGAAGGCAGGAGCCAGAAACCCTAAACAGGTGTTTGGGAGCCAGCCTCACTTATCACACACGTGTTAGCACGCCCAACCTGAACTTAGTATTTTTCAAAAACACATTACAACCTCATAGACCCTAAGGCATACTTTTCCTTCTGGAATACCGAGAGCCTGGAAGCAGTGGGACCGAGGGTGGTGGGGGCGGGTGGGGTGGGGTGGGGGTGGGGG
>PITA01000418.1:0-75222 GCA_004023965.1 Spilogale gracilis | reverse complement strand
TCAAAAGCAGAGAGCCTTTCTGGATGAGGTCAGAGAGATGGGTGGAGGAGGGGCAGGAGAGCTTCAAAGTGTGGGAGGGACCTGACCCGCTGTTGCAAAGAAAGGGGCCGACATCCTCTATCCCACAGATGCCATCAAGCACCCGAAGGAGCCCAAGTGAGGGTCCTCCCGGGAGCTTCCGGATGAGAGTCGAGGCTGGTGATACCTTGATGTCAGCGCCCAGGACCAGAGCAGAAACGATCCAAGCCGCCAGCCCTCCGACCGACAGAACGGTTCAGCAATGGCCTTCTGTGGCTTGAAGCCTCCAACATACAGCAGGCACAAGCTGGCATCACGCGGTCACAAGCGGGCTGTGGCCGGCACAGGCTGCGACTGGGTCAGGTCGCTGCTGAACGTGGAGGACATGCCTGGGTGACCCCCACGAAGGACAAAACCTCAGCACCCAGATCTGGCAATTTGGAAAGGCAGTGGCTGAGAAGCCTGTGCATTTTCAAAATCTGGGCCATAGAAAGGACTCTTTACCTCTACCTGACAATGCTATTTCGAGGGAAAACAAGCTAAAATTTGCTCTGAACCTGGTAAGAGCATTTCGCTCTCTCCTCTCCTTACCAGGTGAACGGTTTCTCCAGCAAAGTCACCAGGCCACTCGTCCTCCCAGCAGTATGTGTCTATTCCCCTTCCTCAGGAACACAGTGCTCTGATTATACACACTATGAGCATGTCAAATCATGAGAAGGAGCAGACGTGTGTCGTCTTAAAAAGGTTCTGGAAGAGACCGCCCATCGCACACTTTGCCACAAAAGCCGCTGCTTTGAAATCACTCCTGTCAGGCACATAAACAGTGTTCCGGTGCCGGGTGTTCTCACTTGTCCATATGACTGACTATGTCACCATAAATGTCGGGTACGGAATGGGTGACTCTTGCAGGTCAAAAATCCCGAGACATGAAAGGGCTGAAAGAAATGACCTGAAACCTCATAATTGTGAGGGTAAGCAGGAGTCCCTCCTTGCGATATGATAAGATCCATACCAGGAAGACCTACAGCAACAAAACAACCATGCACGAGGATTGTGTGTGTTCTCCAGCGGGGAGAACTGTGCCCGAGGGTGGCAGAGGCGGGCCCCAGGGAGCACGGGAGCCTGCTGTCCCCAGGGAATGGAGCAGCTGAGATCCCCAGGTTCCAAATCAGGCTTTCTCCTCTCCTCCCCACGGACAGGAGTCCCTGTCACGGGTACCTGTTCATTGTCCGAAAAGCTCCATGGAGCATCCTCTACAGGCAAACTCTGTCAGGGAAGTCACAGGGGCCAGGGACAGAGGAGGGACGGTGGCTTAGGCTGTCACCCTCCCCAGGCTTCAGAAAGCATTCTAGCTCGCAGCCCAGACCTCAGTTCCGGTCCTCAAGTGCATTCATAAAACTTCACGTGAACGGCACGTTTTCATGATGTGGCCAGTTTCCTGAAAGATAGATGGGCCTTTTCTTCTGGGAAGAAAAGACGAGGCTTGATTGTACGATATGCCCAAGCAGCGTGTCTTGAAAACAGAAGGGCATAGTGGGGATGGTGGTGGAGCGTGTCACCATGGCAGACTGGGGAGGGGACAAAGAAGGACTCTTCCCATGGGACCTGTTCTTAGTGGCCATGGACATTGACAATTCTGTTCTCAGGACCACCTTTCCTTCTGGATAACTTCTGGCTAACTCTTGCCTCCTAAGTCCTTCATAGAAGACAGGATGTACCTGCAATATGTGTTCTTCAAGTCCTCTTTGTAAATCTTTCACGTGCCCTTGTCCCCTTTCTGGGAGACCAGTTGACTATAGAATCTTTATTTGTAACCAAAATTCTGTGCTATAAACACAGAAGTACCAAATGGAGATACTTGATAGAACAAAAATATATACAGGACCACATTTTTTTTCAAATATCTAAATAACATTACGCACACACCTACACACACACACACACACACACACACACACACACACGCTCCCAGGGATATGAGCTAGCTCCTTTTAGTAACTAAATGATGTAAATGATATGTACATCTTAGCAAAGTTCTTCATTCACTGTTTAAGAATTCTCTACCACAAGTTGAAGGTGACTTTTGGGAGTAATGAGAAGTTCAAGTCCAGTCTACTTAGTTGTAAGAAGAAGAAAGAGAGGCGGTCCTAGACGGAGCCAGGTTAGCGGGTCCAGGGGGCCAACCTTACTCTAATGAACATGAAACCCAGGGGGACAGATGAGGCTCATTCAAGGTCATCATGGGTGAACATTTCTCTTTCAACAAGTTCAAAATATGACGGCACATGCCCATATAAACTGCTTGGCAGGATGGGGTCAATCCAAACAACCTGAGATTGACCACTGTTTGGTTAGTCCATTCAAGAAAAGGTGTCCTGTGCCTGGGAACAATATAGGTTATCCAGATTGCTTGACGGTGTTCCTCACGGCACTCCTGAAGGAATCCATAGAGGGGGGTCTAAGGATTCCCATCTGGTGACCTCATAGCGAGAAGACCACCCACCCCGAGGCATCTATAAATACGTCACACAAACCACCTGCTCATCAAAATGAAGTCCACTGGACCTTGTAAGCCCTCCTTCTCCCCAGACCAATCTGATTTAACACCAACCAATGCAATGTTCTGGGCTGAACAAGAATTTACACTTGGCTTTCTAGTTAAAGAGCACTTCAACTTAAATATGGCTAAACAAGTCACGTCCAAGTTCAAGTATTCGAATGCTACTACTCACGCACATGAACATAGGGAGTTATTTGGATGGAACGAGGGAGAATATGATTTCTGAGAAGAAAAGCCAAGGCATGGAGGAAGAGGTAGTTGAGTAGAAGGTCAGTTCAATACTTAACACGTTAGCATTGAGGAAAACATGGCAACCCCAAAGGATATCTTGCAGGACTGTCCTTAAGTGCATTTAGGAATCCTGTCTGTTGTGAACCTGTGGAAATGAAACCAAAATTTAGTATTCCAACATTTACCTCCCAAGAAACAGCCCCATGTTGAAAGCTCCCTCATCTACATAAAAATAATAGGTGTCTAAAGATCAATTAAATAATTATATCTTGTTGTGCTACGGCTCCCGGTATGCTGATCGGGGAGTGAGATTCCACTTTAGTTATTCAACAAGAAAATGGCAGCTTCATAATTAGACCCAACATCTGCAGGATATTTTTTCAATAAAAGCAGATGGATGTCTGCATACTTTCTCATAAATTATAGTTCTGATTACTCCTTTGTTTTCCCCATTTTAATAGGAAAACAGAATACTGGGTGCTATTTTTTCCTCTTCTCTTGTGAAAGACTGTTTTTCCAAAGTTTGTTAACTGTTGACCTCGGACATCCTATAAACTAGGCTAGGTATAAAAGATGTCTTTATCTGCACTCAGAGTAAACAAACTCATAAAGTTGAAGTTTATTACTGACTCCTTTAGGAGTAATTGTTGGTGCAAAAAAAAAATTCTTTAGGGGCTAGAGTAAAGATGTATCTGACAAGAAGCAGTTTCTCTTTTATGTGTTGACAGCATGGTTTTTAAACCCAAAAGTGTCTGTGGAGGAATGCGTGGTGCTCCCGTCCGGGGCAGGTCCTGCCGGGGGCTGTATGTCCAGGGGACGGAATCTGGCCTGGAGCAGCAACGAGAGAACAGCGAGGATGAATACGGGGTTCCATGTTGCCGCGGCATTTAGAGGCGGGGTCCCGCACCCCTCTGTGTAAGTGGGACCGTGTCCGGCCATGGGAGGGCTGAGCATTTGTCCTCAAGGTCCTGTTTCCTTTGTGCTGTCTTCTCCACTGGCCACCACTGAGGCACAAGGATGCGCCCCGTGCTAGGGTGCCAAAGGGTGGGAAAATGAATGACAAAAGCTGAGGCCACGGGGGCAAGACCAGCAAGTGGGCTGGGGCAGATCTGAGAGCGACAAACTCTTGAGGCAAAATGAGGACACTAAATGAAATGACTTCTCTTTCCCTGCTGAACCTAACTAAACTGGCTTGCTTTCCTGAACTTTCCATTCCTGATAAGGAAGTCTGGCTGTCAGGTTCCTCAGAATCTTTGCTACAACAGGGTTCTGCCCCGGCTCCCCTTCCTGTCCTGGCCCCCAATCCCCCCCCACCCCCCCCGCCGACACCCCCGGAGCCTGTTACCTGGCAGGGAGAACTCAGGTGACAGTTCTCCAGCTGCTCTCAAACAGCGCTCAGCTTTGGCCAATGTTTTCAGAATCATAGGGGATCATAGGAGCCATGTAAAAACCTGTCCTTCCTGAGAGCATTGAGTGCCGAGCCAAGTTGAGGGGGTAGGTGGGGTTGTTTGGGGGGTTGTGGGGTTGCAGAACAAGGGGAAAGGAAAATCCTTATTTTCTTTTGTTCAGCATATTCGGGTAACTTGCAAGCAGATAAATTCTGAACGCTTTTTTTGATGGAAGATCAGATTAACAATACATAAGCATAAAAATACAGCAGACTCGATTATGCTGGGTCTGGGGTGAGTAAAACTTTAGGGGAGGTAAAACTGAAGTGTACATCACCCGGCTGTGGTGGCAGTGGCCAGGTGAACAGTGAGTGTGCGCGTGTGCGCGTGTGTGTGCATGTGTGCGTGTGTGTTCCCGGAGCTCACGTGTTTAGGCGTGCAAGCAGAAACTGGCCCTTGATGTCCAGAACGCACGGACAAGGCCATGGAAACATTTCAACAACACACATAGGAATGCATTCTGAAGTTGTTAAAGATGATCTAAAAACGTCAAGTTTAAATACTATTTTTTAATGTCCTAAATGTACTATAGTCTTGGTGTTTATTTCTTCTCGAGTCGTTTCTGATTCTTTTGCCCCTTAAGACGCAGAGGGGACCCTGGCTGCATTTTTGCCATTTTTCAACTCTGAAATTAAAGGCAAAAGGTGACTTTACAGGGGCTGTGGGGAGGGTGGAAAGGGCTTCTAGCAAATGGTCAGCCTCTTCTTGGGGGTGCACGGAATCCTGTTTCTCAAGCACAGACTCCAAGCCTGAGTCACGTTGGCATGAAGGAATTCTTCAGCCAAAAGAAGAGGACCCCAGATCTAAAATGCTATGAAAATTTGGGAGATTCTACTTCATATCTAGATTTGGCTAATACATCCATGTGAAATTCTCTGTACCGCCTCCTTGGTCCAGGCGCCCCCAAGCCCCCCAAAAGAGAGGCAGAGAGTGACTCCAGCCTTAGCACATGGTCTGCAGTCTCGGCCTTGCTGCACAGGGAGGAAGTGAGGCCGTGTTCAGATGTAGCCAGAAACAGAGCAGAGGGAGCTCAGCACTTGCTAATGGGCGGTTCCACTTATGGAATGTGGATGAGAGGCACTGCTGGGCTTTCATGTTGCTAATGGCGCTTGGATGGAAAGTTAAAGGCTTAAGTTTATAATCCAAGGCCTGCTTACTGCCTTCTTCATTGTTCCTTGTTGTTGGAAAGTGGATAGCCAGGAGACAAAAGAAATTCAACGTTATGACCTTCAGAATGGGAAATGAAAATGCCATTTGCTTAGGCAAATACATATTAAAATCCTTAATACCCCAATCTTATTTTTAATAAGCTTGCTTCCTTCATCTGCCAGGGATTTATTAATGGTCAGCAGATAACTGGAAATCTTTTTGGTTGTATATCTTTAGTGTATGTGTGTGTGTGTGTGTGTGTGTGTGTGTGTGTGTAAGGAAACCCAGTCTTTACCTGTATTGTTTTCTAGGGATGGTGACTGTTCTTACATAAGGCAGTATCATGTTAAAAGCAAAACAAAACTATTGTTTGATGGTTATTGTTGCAGCACATTATCCTCTGTGCAAAATGTGGGAATGATTCTTCCAGGAGACCCCTTAGCCAAAGAGAAAGTGAGGTCGCTGAAGTGGGAACAGGGGCAAGTGCATCAAAGAGAAAGTCTTGTTAAGTGAAAAGAGAACCTGATCTGGGGTGATCTGGCAGCTGTGGCTGGAAGGATGAGGAAGGGGGGGTAGAAGGAACAAGGGAGGGTGCAGGGAGAAGGGCAGAGAAGGAGGTTGGGGGTGACGGGGAGGACGGGGAGGGGGGAGGAGAGCAGAGGGGGAGGGACAACAGGGAGGGAGGAAGGGGAGTACACGAAGGGGCAGGTTGGAAGTGAGGAGAGGAACAGGAAGAGGGAAAAGAGAAGAAAGAGAAAGCCCAAAATGATAAAAATATTAACGCAAAATTAAATCAGAAAACCAAAGGCAGGCAAATGGTTACATACGTAATCTGATTTCGCCAGCATACTTACGAAGAATGACGTGGGTGATAACGAATGCAAATATAAAGACTGTCAGAAAAGACAGAGATAAAATAAACATATAAAAAAATCTGTAGTTTCTTTTCCCCACACAGTTGCCTACCCAGGGACAGTGGTGATCAAACCGTTCTGAAATGAGAGGCAGAAAAAAAAAAAAGGAAATCAGTTAATAGAATGTCTTTTTACTTGAGGGAGTCCCTCCCTGCTCCCCAATACTCTGACAACACAGTTGACCCTTAAACGGTGGGGGGGAGGTTAGGGGTGCCAACCCCCGCACAGCTGAACACCCCATCTGACTGACTCCCCTGAAACATAACGCCTTAGAGCCTTCAGTTGCTTGGAAGCCTCACCAATCACATACATAGTCGATTAACACACACTTTACACATTATATGTGTTACATACTCTACTCTGACAATAAAGCAAGCTACAGCAAAGAAAATGTTATGAAGAAAGTCATAAGGAAAAGAAAATCCATTCACAGCACTGTGCAGCGCTCATGTAGGACTGCCCACGAACCCGCAGCCCCACAGAGCCCGAGCCTCTGCTGTTTCAAAGTCAAGTATCACAAAATCACATCTTCCTGCATATTTCCAAATGCACCACTCAGAGAAATGCTTACATGAAGATGTTTCGAGAACAGAATCATTCTTTCAACGGAACTTAGCTGTTTTGAAAAAACGAGGAACACACCTTCTTCTCAAATAGCAACTTAAAGAAATGGGAACTCAAATTCTCATTACAAGGAGAAAAGTCACGATTTCCGTCTTCTGTAAAAGCCTCCAAGATCCACAGAACAGTCTTCTGTCTTGCTTGCACAGACGTGTGTGTGTCCCAGTGTGTGTGTGTGCATGCATGTGTCCGAGTAGCCCCAGAGAGTGGGTCACGGGACAGAGCGGTCCTCCCTTGTTCTCTCATCCCATAACAATTGTTTCCCAAGGAATGTCTCCACTATTTCAATAGTTGTAGGAAAACTGGTATTTTAAAAACCAAACTGTGATCTTCATGCCCAGCATAACACACTGGACTTTTTGGTCCACAATTCTCAGCTAAGTTACCTGTAAAAGGAAGATGCTCTTATAGACTTGTTGCAGGGTTACATAAGGTCTGGGAGAGCATTTTTAAAAGTACATCTTTTAAAATTTATTTTATTTTTTCAGTGATCCAAGATTCATTGTTTATGTCCCACACCCAGTGCTCCCTGCAATACGTGTCCTCAGTACCCAAGTGGTTTGCAGTTTCTCAAGAGAAGCTGCACACCTTAATACCTCTGACCCTGAGCCATTTCTAGGAGGAAATGATGTTGCCCTCTTTTCTAGAGGAGCAAACTGAGTCCTAGAGAGAGGGGAGACTCCTCCGGAGCAGTAAGAGCCGGAAGCTGAGGCCAGGTTCCTCCCCGCCCTCCCCGCATACACTGGCCCTGGTGCCCCTCGGACACCCGAGGGAGGGCACTGGGTGCTCTTACACTGTTTCCCCTGGGGAAGCCCGTGGATAAACTCACGTTTTCTCACCGCGTGAATTTCACACTAAGTGTGTAATGACATTGTGATTTATCCCTCCCCTTGCCAGTCACGGTCAAGTGCTTCTCTTTTCTCTGTGGGCTCAGCTGATCTTCCTTCCACAGGGATCAGACTGCCTGCCGGCCCCGTGGGGCCATAAACACCGGGGGGTGGGGGGATGTTTTAGCGTTTTTCTCGGGATCTTTCCCAAGCGTATCCTTTACCCAGTTTCCAAATTTTAAATACTTATATGCTTTAAAAACATACAGGGAGGCCGGTGGGAGGTGTGACTATGTAAGAAAACCTGTTCAAAGCCAGGAAAGGCAGAGTGTCCTTTCTTTCTGGTCACCTGTCATAAATCACTCATTGTCCCACTTTATGTCTCCTGCAAACCTGCTTCTTGAAAAGGGCACAAGGGTCATCCTGGGACAGCGGTGGTGAAGGGATTGTAATACCCATCCTAGCCTGCGAGGGGCATGACAGAGAAACGGCCAGTGTGAGCAGAGGACTCGAAGAGAGATGTCAGAGGTCAGTGGCCTGGTGACAAGCTGGTGGCCTGTATGAGGCTGACACCTGGGAGAAGGGATCCCTGGTGGCGGTCCCTGTCCCGTGTGAACATGTGCTGCTGAGCCCATAGGCTCCCGTGTCAAAATCACCTCATTTCTCCCAAGTCACTGGTCTACACAGGCTGTACATGCAAACATCTACACAAAGAAGGACAAAAAGAGAGAGAGAAAAAAAAAATCTGACCCAACCGGATTTCCCTAAGACTTAGAGTGTCATTTTGAGAAGGCTCTTTTTCTTGATCCATGAGGATCGACAGTGGGAACGGGAAGCGGAGGTCGGGGCACAGAATGACCTGTCAGGTAGACACTTCTGATTGCAGCTGTGAAAGCCCATCTCGCTGTCCCAGATCCGTCGTGGACGGAGCCTCTTCCTCGACTGTTTATTAGCACAGAGGACACCAGAGCCTGGTGTGGACATGGCCTCTCAAAGCACAGTGGTCTTCGCGGCCCACTATAGGCTAGAGGGGCGCCCAGTTATCTTGTTTTTAGCTTAGAAGTTTCAGCTAAGTGGTGACTCTGGCCTTCCTAAGGGAGGCAGAGTAGCTGCGGAAGGTGAGGAGCAGGAGATCCTGGCTCACGGTGTCTCTGGGAGGCTTCCTGCGAAACCAGTGATGTCTCAGGAATGGCAGGAACATCTGCCAGCGCCCTCCTCCCACCCCCTTCCTCAGCTTCCCTCTCTGTCTGACTTGTGGTGGTGGCTGCCCCCGGGGTTCAGCTGGGCCCCTCCTCCTCCTCTCTGTGGATTCTCCATCACCGGGAAGTCTCTCTTCCTCCCAGTGTTCAACTGCCGGCCCGTCAGCTCTGCCCCCGCCTCTCGCCACAATCCTTCATTTTCTGTGTTTGCCACCGCTACTCTAAGTCTTTAATACATGTTTGCCAAATGACTGAATAAACGCTCATACTACCAAAGGGACATGCACGCCAGCAAGCGTGGTGCCCTGCATCGCTCAATTAGCGCGTAGCAAGGCTGGGATGAAGCCTGCTCGATCTGCCTCCGGGACGCTGGCCACGAAATGCCCACTGCCCTTCCTGAGTGTCAAGGGCTAGGAAGGAAAACAACAACAACAACAATACCACTCTGTGGCTTCAAGGTGCTCCTCATCTTAATTGATGAGATACTTTATTTTCAGACTCCCAACTATTCTGTACACTCAAGGAATGAACTCCTCACCGAGAAAAGCTGATTTGTCATTTAACTCAGTCTGTTCTCTCTCACCCGTCTCGGCAAGCCTACCACATCCTCCCCTTAGGCGTCAAGGATAAAAACGGGACAAAGGGCGCTCACCCCATCCTGCATGGCTCTGCTCTCAACACCTGCGCCCTCACTCAGAGTGGAGGAAGCTGGGCGGGGAGCCTGGGGTTGTTCTGAAAGGGGAGACTTCTGTGACTCAGTTTCCGGGGAGAGGAGCAGATAAGAGCTGGGCACAAGTTGAGCTGGGACAAGAGTAAGTGCGCACGAGTTCCCCCCTGGGAGCGGGAGCTAAGCAGGAACCGCCTGGGAGAGAGAACATCTGGGGGAGGAGAAGGGCGACCCAACAGCTGGCAAAGCTAGTTGCATGCATCCGCAACATCTGGGACATTTCGAACAGCTATCATTAGAGGTCAGTTTGCATATTTCCTGCAGGGAAAAATTAAATGGAGTGTCGTATGTCCTGGGAGTGCGGAGGTGGGGGGTATTGTGGGAGAGTCTTCCAGAGTAATCACTTTGGAGCTGCTGCCACATCCCTTGATTCTCAAGTTTGGACCCTGCCAGAAGGGAGTGGTTTCTAGGCCACTGCGTTTCTGGAGAGTTCCCCTCGAAAGCACCAGGAGCTGTTCCCTGTGCTGCGGCCCTGTTGCGGATCCGCGCTCAGCCTCGAGGCTCTCGCGGGACCAGAGCCCCCGACAGGAGTGGGGCTGCACACAGGGGCGGGGCTCGGTGCCCATAAACCCGGAAGGTTCTCTGAAATAACTGGAGATCCAAGGAGTTAGCCGGGGCGCCCTGGCCACGCGCTGTTAGCTCCACGCCGCCCTGTAATGATCTGTGGATTCATTCTCCCCTCCTTCCCCAGGGGGGCTCGCAGTGAGAAACCATATCTAGCCACCTGAAGGGCCTGGCAGACACTCAGCACAGCGGCACGAAGCCGAGGAAGAGCCGCCTTTCATCGCTTCTGGTAGGTTTCCCAGCGATCGCTGGTTGCCAGGTGCAGACAGCGAACACGCTGGTGAAAGAGCAGGTTTCCCGCGAGCCAGCCCGAGGAAAAGGCAGGGTCCGTGAAATCGGAATGTGCTCCGAGAAGCCTGAGGGGCGGCAGCTGTTGACCAGAGCCTAAAAGCATCGACTGGACAGTTAGTGTGAGTCAGCCCGTGGTGACAAGGGGCCTCCGGCCTCTCCCAGTGACAACCGAGGTAGAGGAGGTTCTACCAAAAGCTCCAGAGTTGGCACTGGGAGACCCAGACGCTATGGGTGGGAAGCCGGCCAACTTCAAAAAGTCACCTACCTGCCCTGATATCCTAAGTGGGAGAGGAAGGTCCTCTTAAAATGGCCAGTGGGAATATACTCTAGAGAAAGGAACTGTGGTCTTATTTTGTTAGCCCAAAGCTCGAAATAATCATGAACATGTATCATGAGTGATGACTGAAGGTACCATTCGGCGGCTGCCTGTTACATCATTTTGTGTTACTAGGATTACTTCGTCATTTGTCATTTATCCTCAACAACAGCCCCATTGTACGTGCTGTGCCCACACTTTACAGATGAGGGAATCACCCAGAGGGGCGCTGTTGAACACTGGGAGGAAGAGAGACTTCCCGGTGATGGAGAATCCACAGAGAGGAGGAGGAGGGGCCCAGCTGAACCCCGGGGGCAGCCACCACCACAAGTCAGACAGAGAGGGAAGCTGAGGAAGGGGGTGGGAGGAGGGCGCTGGGAGAACCAGATGTTCCTGCCATTCCTGAGGAATCACCCAGAGGTTCTGAGTGGAGATTGTGCCTCTCCCCGGACTGGAGGCAGGTCAGGGGGAGGAATGGAATAGGAGAAAGACCCTAAACACAAGGGAAAGAGGAGCAGTGTTAAAATTGCACAAGGACAGAACAATCCACTGAAACATTAAGGGAAAAATATTTGCAGAAATTGCATTTGAAGGCTGCCAGACAAAGGAATACAGTGTTTGAAAGGTTAAGAAGTTGAAATCTCCTAAAAGTTGGGCTCTAACATAGGCCCTCAAGAGTGGATCCAGAGATAGAGAAAGATCATACTCTCAGTACAGGCAGCAGGGAACTAGAAAATTCTGCATTTTCCAGACAGTGGTCCCAGGCTCTGGTCGGGCTGCATCTCAGCCTGTTCAGGAGAAGGGAAATAATAATCCCAATTTCCTTCTCCAAGAGTGTCTTGGGAATCATATGAAAAAAGAGATGTATATATGCTACTGAAATTTAAAACTCCTAATTTAAATGTTATCTCAAAATTAAGTTAAATGTTTTTCAATGTGTGAAATGGGAAATTATTTTTTTCTTTAAACCTAGGGCTTTTAAAAAAAATATCCCAAATTAGAAAAATCTTGCCCTATGAGGTATCTTTTATTTTTTGCTTTTTTAAATGATGAATGTTAGAGTGGTACATATTGTTACCTGGTCTTTATGATTCCCATGCAATTCTTAGACACTAAATAATTCATGTTGTTTTAAACTTTTGGTAAGACCCAAGCGAAAACAGCTTTGCTGCTGTGTTCAAGGATTGGCTAGGTTTCTGGAAAGCAGACCGGCATGCTCACTCCACCTCCTCCTCCTTCTCTCACTCTTACCCACTTTTTTCTCCTTGAGTCTTACCAGGCACTGTGATAAATCCTTCGCATGAATGCTGTCATTTACTTCCCAGGCAACCTGGTGAGGCTGATGCTATTATGCCCATTTTACAGATGAGAAAGTGCAACTGGAGAAGTTGGCACTGGAATCCAGATGTTAACTCGAACCCTAAACCACCACCTGTTTCTGCCTTCTGCGCCGAGGCAGGTGTGCCTGGGGGCCAGGCCCCTCCTCCCTCCTAGAGCAGCAAACCTGGGCACAAGCAACCCAGCAAGACCTAGCTCAAGTCTGGGGATGCCTGCCCTCAATCGGGAAGCCCTCCAATGTATCAAATGAGGATCTCATACTCTGCCGAGTGAAAATCAGAAGTGGGAACTCCTTCAGAGACATACGGATTTGACAAATCTACTGAGACTGTGGGGCTTGGGGGGTATTTGGGGGTTCTAGGGAAGGTCTCCTACCCACTGCCAAGGAGTAAGTCTCCTTATCTGAAGATGAGGTCTATCTGTAATATCATATTAACTAATTCTGTGGCCTTAGAGTATCATTTGGCATCTCTACATGGGGACTCAATTTCTTCACGTGTAAAAAGTTGAATTCGATAAGTCCCAAGGCCCCTTTGAGCTGTAAAATAAAATGCAAAACGACTTTGTGTTTTATTCGTTCCCGTATGGATTTTTTTCCAGTCTTGAGCCCTTGCCAATGTCCTATAAATTAAGATTCTACAGCTTTAGCTCCACTGGCTAAAAAACTAAAGCTTTCCATGGAAAACCGATGAGTAAATGTAGAGTCGTAAAGTTTACAATGCAATTCAACGTCCGCTTGGGCAGTGATGTGGAGTCCAAGTTTCCCTCACCATGGTCTTACTGCATCTCAACCCCCACCCTTGCTCTGGCTTCGCCGTGACCTGGCGCGGTGCTGAGTCTCTTTGGGCATCAAGGGAGGGGGCTTGACAACACAAAACTAGGTCCCTTTAGCTCCTCAAACGGCGATCTGTACACATTTCTATTTTCTTAAATTGTCTCAGTTTGTTTAACTGCTGTTTGTAAGGCTGGTTTCCGATGTTGGGGGGATTTTTCTGCTTCTAGAAGGAGGGGAAGCATGCAGGGGAGAAGCAAGCCTTTGGGAGTGGTTGTGCCATGAGGGAGACCTGTTGGTGAGAAACAAAGATGACAACAAAACTTGAGAAAAAGTGGAGAAAAAAAAAGTCTCTCCAGAGAAGCAAAGAGAAATAGTTTCCCCCCCAAAATGGGAGAGAAGGCAGGAAAAGACAAATCAGTTTGTAATATAGTTTTTGAAAGGAGATGTAAGAAAGTTAATAGAAATATGATGACTTTACAAAGTGAATCAGCCCATTTTGAGGTAGAAGGAAAGAAATCCTAGAGTTTCTTAAACTTGGGGTCCTACAGGCGCGTCCTAGGAAGTGTCCACTCCAACGAGGCAGGAGAATAGCCCTGCCCTCCCCGCTTTGGCTATCCCAGCATCTCTGTCCTCGGGAAGACTCAGAATGAGAACCCCACCATTGAGCTCTTTGAGCTTCCTGGAATTTAGTTGCTCTGGCTCATTATGACAAGATCGGTAATGTAAGTTCAAATTTGTACGTCCTCAAGACAACAGTCTTAAGGCACGGGTGGTCCCTGCTGTGTTGTGATAACTCTGAAACTAGCCAGTACCTGGGCTCTCAGGGACTCGTACTTCCTGGCGGCCACTCTCTGAGCCCTCCCAGGCCCCTCTCAGCCTTGGCCCCTCACTGTCTGTGGTCTGCAGGGCCAGAAACGCTGTCTGGGAGTTCCTCTTTATTCTCCACAGAATAAAACAATTATCTCTTGAGTCTGAAAACAAGCTCCTGCCATCAACCAACACCCTTGAGAAACTTCTCCTACTTCCAAGCCTTGAAACCAATATCAACACTGCCTGACATTGGAATGACTTAAACATCTATAGGGCTTTCTGGTTTTTAGTCCTTGTTTGTGTTTGCTTACCTCACACCGGCTCTGGGAGATAGGTAGCACAGGCCCCCAGGTACAGGTGAGGAGAGTGAAGCCCGGAGCCAGGCGGGATTGCCAAGGGCCTGGCTGCTCCGTGCTGGGTCTGGGTCAAGAACCATTTTGATGTCCCATTGCTGTTTTCCTCACATTCTCCACACTTCTGAGTCACATGTTCTTTCATATCCTGTTACTCTGTTTTTTGAAGGCTTCATCAAC
Organism: Spilogale gracilis; assembly: GCA_004023965.1. Lineage (NCBI taxonomy): Eukaryota > Metazoa > Chordata > Mammalia > Carnivora > Mephitidae > Spilogale > Spilogale gracilis. The sequence goes on along the minus strand of PITA01000418.1, from coordinate 60,901 downwards.
TTACTCCCAAAATGAAGGTTTCAGAAGTGAGTTGTCTCGTGGGTATGTTACATGCCTAAAGCTAACGATTCTAAGGCTCTTGAAAACCTTTTGATTTGACTACATAAGTATACAATTGGAAACCTGTATTCCTGATGGACATGCTTTTCTGGAGTAAGCACGCTTCTATGATCTTGTAGTAAAGACCTGATGTCACCTCAGGCACAGAGCTGTGTCAAGCAGGATACAATGACTCAATGGAATTGATGAGGAGGCCCTTGAAAAGCCAACTCTGATGTGTTCTAAGTTATAATCTTAAAAAAAAAATTTCATCCAGAATGAAATCTTTTTGCTAAGCTTCTGAGGCATTTCATTTTTAAGTTGAAACTGTAGACCCAACTTCATGATGAGTAGTGTTGAAACACAAGACCAGTGCAAGGAAAGGATAGCAAATATGTACTGTGCTTTATACATTTTAGGGTGCTTTCTCATGTAACATCTCATCGGGGAATATACTCGTGTCCATGCTGTGTCTCGCGGCTACCACTAATGCCTGTGTGTTATGAGATGACATGACAGATGTGGGACTGGAGAGTGAGGGGGCCCGTGCCCCCACAACCCTTCTTCAGTCATGTGGCTGATATTCATATTTAAAATATTCATAATTGTCCCCAGTTTTGCATTTCTTTAAGGTGGGACCCTGAGGCGCCCTCCCTGCCTAGCACTCTCATCAAGGGTTCTGGAGGCTCAGTTATCCTGGGGACAAGTCTTGGCTGCCCTACTTTGCAATACAGAACAGAAGAAAAGTCAGACTCAGGTGAGCAGAAGGGATATTTGAGCTCAGAAGTCCCCCGTAGGGTTTCCCCAAATCCTCAGAGCCTGCTGTCACTCTGCACAGATGTTCAGCCCCCTCAAGTACCTGCATCTGCAGCCGCTTGTGTAGCTGGCATTCCAGGACATGTGCCTGGGATTCCACAGTCCCTTTGTCCCTTTGGTTCAAGGTTTGATGATCTGGTGCAAACACCCCGGTTGGGGAGGGTACCGTTGGGAGTAGGTGACCCAATCATTCCTGTTGAGCACAAGGAACTGAGTGTGGTTTGGATCACTCATCCCAAGCTCCTTTACTTTCTCACTGATACATTTGCCTTGACTGAGCTCTTGCTATCTTTCCAAGTGCCCGCCAGGCATTCCTACCTACCTGTGTCATAGACACCTCATCTTCAGTGGGTCTGAATAGAATAGGGTCACAGGTCCTTTTTCCTGAGAACCCAGTGTCCCAGGGACAAAGGGACTGTGGAATCCCAGGCACATGTCATCGTTCTGCCCTGTTCGCTCTAGTCCTCACCACTGGCCTTGTCTTAGCAAATGGCACCGTCAAGGCATCTGGGTGCCCGGGTAGAGAAGGCACTCCTTCCTGCCCACTCCTCATATGCAGCTGGCCAGCAGGACTGCCCGCTGTATTCCTGCTGTCTTGTTCACACTTCCGCCCCGTCTCTGAAGTATGCCCTTACCGGCTCTTTTGTGAGCTGCTGTAAAACCTTCCTGTGGCTCCTGCAGTGTCTGCTCTGCATGGTCGCTAGCGGGACCACCCACAGCAAGTAAGATCACGTGAGCCCTTTGCTTGTAGCCCCTGTGGGGCTCCTGCTGCTGGGGCCTCCTCTCTTCATTGGGCGCAGCCTCGATGTGACACAGAACTGATGTGTTTCCTGACTGAGCTCCTTGGGGGCTTGGCAGGTTCCTCTCCCCAGTCATTTACCTCTTCTTCCCTTTCACCTAGAGCAGGTAGATCTCTATCAGTTTTATAGACTCAGTTTCCCCATTATATTCTATTTTCTAAAATGACCCACTGCTTACAACCTTCCAAGCACACACACACACACACACACACACACACACACACACACACACAACCAGCTTGTAAATGGTCCCTGTAATTATTCCAAGTAGTCCCAAGGTAAAATCCCAGTATGTTTGGTACCCCGCTATTGTAAAGTGACAGCTTGGGGGGGTGGCTGTTGAAAGGACACTGGGTTCTCAGGAAAAAGGACCTGTGACCTTAATCCCAAAGATTAGGCAGGTTTGTGGGTCCCAGCAGCTGGATACACTACTGTAAAAGGTTCTTTCCAATTTAAATATTAAAATCACATGACTAAATACAAATGTTAAGGATTGAAGTCAATTGCATCTATCTTACACAAAATTAGGAAGTGCTGGCAGGCTTTAGTGGTAGAAACTACAAATAATTCATAAGAACTGGTCTTCTTACAGACCCAGGGTAAGCCCAGAATGAACCCGGAGCTCTAAAGCACTCAGACTACAAAGTGCTACATAAATACTCGCCCTCCACCAGAATCAGATCAGCACACACTTCTCGGATGCTAAATATAGTAGGTTGTCTTTTTGTTGGTTGCTGTTGTTTATAAGAAGCCTGCCAGCACTTCACTGAGTCACTGGGGTCTGGCCAGTGGATCGTTAATTACTTTTTAAACCAGGGCAGTTGGGTGCCTGGGTGGCTCAGTGGGTTAAAGCATCTGCCTTCAGCTCAAGTCATGATCTCAGGGTCCTGGGATTGAGGCCCGCATCGGGCTCTCTGCTCGGCGGGGAGCCTGCTTCCTCCTCTGTCTCTGCCTGCCTCTCTGCCTACTTGTGATCATTCTGTCAAATAAATAAAAATAAAATCTTTAAACCAGGGCACTCAAAAGAACAGGTCAGAGGTTCTCTCTCTAATGGTCAGGATTGCCTACACAATTTGTGGGACCCACTGCAAAATGAAACTACAGGGTATCTTACAGAAAAAATCATAAGAGAGGAGCTTGGTTGGCTCAGTTGGTTAAGCATCAGACTCTTGATTTTGGCTCAGGTCATGATCTCAGGGTTGTGAGATCGAGCCCTGAACCGAGCCCTAGGTCACCTCTGTGCTGGGAGTGAAGCCTGCTTAAGAATCTCTCTCTCCTTCTCCTTCTTGCCCCTCCCTGCTCCCCTCTGGTACATGCAAGGGCACTCTTTCTTTTTCTCTTAAATTTTTTTTTTTGCAAGAATTTCAAGACAGTGACAGCAGAGTATTAAATCGACCATGGGTCCTGCACAGCCATGAAGCCAGATCTGCTAACTGCCACAGGTTTATGGTCTGAGAAAGTGATTTTCTGATGGAGAATGATTAATGGCTAGAAATTCCACCGGATTGTCCAGAAGGATTCACAAAGGGAGGGCATCTAAGAGCAAAGTACAGCAGGGACCTGGTGATGGACTCTTAAACTTGCAGGAGGCGAATATCCCATCCCATGGAGATGGAGGTGGAGAGGCTTGGGGCAAGTGGAAAACTCCTCGTGGCTGACAAGTCCAGAGCTACAGAGCTCAGATCCAGCAGCCAGGCGGGGGTGAGGCTGGTGCTGCTGGCCCAGGGCTGGGGGAAGGTGTGACCAAGGACAGAATGACAGGGGTGAGGTTAGTGAGAGAAGGATGACAGGGAGGACAGAGGATGAAGCAAAGACTAATAAAACCTACCTTCTTGGCTACGGTTTCCCATCAATATCAGAACTCAGGTTTCTGACCTCTAGCGCAGTGGTTCTTAACCCTTTTTATTCCCAAATGCTTTGAAAATCTGATGAAAACTGTTCCCCGCCCCCTCCATGTTCTTACACACAGCAGTTTCCATACAACTGCCCCAAGCCTGTTCTTAGACTCCAGGGTTAAGGATGGTTGATCTAGGGTTTACTTGGTTGAAAATGAGGCAACTCATTTCAAACAACACATTTATAAGTTGAGTTGTTCTAAGATGGCAGACGGGTAGGTGCCTGCCTGTGAATAGGTCTGCTCAATGTGGTGCCCTCCAGTCCTGAAGTCCAGCGCCCTAGAACCCCAGCCTGGCTGGAGGCTGCCTGTCTGCTCGTCCTGTGTAACTTCCTGCTGCTGCCACCAGGCATCCACACAGAGCGGGAGCCGCTTTACTGGCCGTTAGGGCCTATGCTTTATTCAGGGTTTTCCAAACTAAGGGCTGTGATTAAGTAGTGCGTCACGAAATTAATTTAGTTGGCTGTGACCAGCATTCAAATTTTTAAAAAGGAAGAAATATAGCCTGGAAAATATCAAGGCATCTCATGCAGTCAAGTTACTGCTTCATGAAACGTTATCTGAGCATTTGTAGACATTGTGCACCAGCGAAGATGCATTTCTTGCTGTGAGTTGCAGGAAAGAACAAAGTTTGAAAGCAGCTGTTGATTTATTCAAATTTGTAGCTGGCACAGGCCAGGCCCTCAAATACTTGCCCAGGGAATAAATGTGTGTAGAGATCCTATCTGCAAGAGACCGAAATATGTTCTCAATCATGCCATTTCTGTCCTCCCAGAGCCATGTCAGGGTTATTAGTTTCTGATCAAACTTCTATTTTATAATTTTTTAAATATTTTCTCTTGGAGTCTGAAGATGTTCTTTTGTAATTCTGGAACTTTGAGAGTTTGAGGGTGGGATGGTGAGTTTTATTTAGTATAGATTGTGGGACGGAAACGTTTTTGTTCCAGTTGAGGGCACTAACCTAGTCCTAGAATCAAAAAAGAGAGAAAGGTGAAATGGAGAGATGAAGGTAGATACGGCCAGAGAAATGTTATTGTTTTTTTCCCTTTCCTTGCCTCCTTTCCTTTGCACCCTCCATCAGCCAATATTAATGGAGCAGCTGGGTGCCAGGTAAGGTGCCAGCCACTGGGAATACAGAGCAAGGGAAGCAGACACCGCCTGCCCTCTTGGAGAGCATACTCCAAACAAGCCTTCAGTGTATCATGTCAGATGGCCTGGGGGCACGGAAGCAGAGCTCAGAAAGGCAGGGGAGGCATCCCAGATCCCTCCCTGAAAGGCAGGCAGGAGTTCACAGAGGAGACTGTGGCTTGATCCAGGAATGGCGAAGACAGGGCCAAGACTGAGAGGTGGGCAGGGAGCACATCTCTGTGTTTGACCGGGTTAAGGATGTGGGCCTCCTTCCTAGTAGCCACTAGCCGGAAAGCACTTTCAAGAAGGGTCGGGTAATCACCTTCTGTCGGGAGTTGTAGAGGGCGGATGGGATGGGGAGAAGAGACGAGTGGCCACCAGGAGAACCCTGTCTGGTCATGTTGAGAGGCGATGGCAGCTTGTCACTGGCCTGGCAGAGCAAAGTGGGGGGATGCGGGTGGACCCGCCTAGTGAGGCAGCCTCGTGACGGAGGAGGAAGGAGTCAAAAGTGACTATTAAGTGTTTGCTACTCAAAGTGTGACCCACAAAGAGTTTGTCTCTCAGCAAGGTGGGGGTCATGGGAAATGCTGATGGGGTGTCTCTGAGCACCCCAAGTGGAGATGTCAGAAAAGCAAGGGGTAGCTGCTAGTCTGGAGCTATGAGCAGAGGTCTGAGCTAGAGCCATAAACGTGAAGGAAAGACAGACTTCAGGAAGACAAAGGGAGCCGACACACTCCCCAGAGACAAAGCCAGGACCACACACACATCAGGGGAGACAGCAAGTCAGATGACACTTGGGTGGGGGGTGAGGGGGTGAATAGTGAGACCAATAGGAACAGACTTTCATAAGGTAATTACTACGGCTTTCCTGGGTGTTGAAAAAAAAGTATTTTTATTTTTATTTTATTTTATTATTAATTTTCTTTTATTTTCTCAGTGTTCTAAGATTCATTGTTTATGCCCCACACCCAGTGCTCCATGCAATACATGCCCTCAGTACCCACCATCAGGCTCTCCCATCCTTCCACCCCTTCCCTCCAAGACTCTCAGTTTGTTTTTCAGTCCAAAGTCTCTCGTGTTTCATTTCCCTCCCTGAATTACCGTACTTCCCATTTCCTTTCCATCTCCTACTGTCTTCTAGGTTACCCCTTATGCACCACAAGTAAGTGAAACCATGTGATACTTGACTTTCTCTATTTGGCTTATTTCACTTAGCATAATCTCTTCCAATCCAGTCCATGTTGCTACAAAAGTTGGATATTCATCCTTTCTGATGGAGGTGTAGCATTCCATTGTATATATGGACCACATCTTCTTTATCCATTCATCTGTTGAAGGGCACCTTGGCCCTTTCCACAGTTTGGCGATTATGGCCATTGCTTCAATGAACATTGGGGTACATATGGCCCTTCTTTTCACTACATCTGTATCTTTGGGGTAAATACCCAGTAGTGCAATTGTAGGGTCATAGGGTAGCTCTATTTTTAATTTTTTAAGGAATCTCCACACTGTTTTCCAAAGTGGCTGCAGCAACTTGCATTCCCACCAACAGTGTAAGAGGGTTCCCCTTTCTCCACAGCCTCTCCAACACTTGTTGTTTCCTGTCCTGTTAATTTTGGCCATTCTAACTGGTGTAAGATGTGGTTTTGATTTGAATTTCCCTGATAGCTAGAGACGCTAAACATTATTTCATATGTTTGTTAGCTATATGTATGTCTTCTATGGAAAAGTGCCTCTTCATGTCTCCTGCCCATTTTTGGATGTGATCATCTTCTTTTTGGATGTTGAGTTTGAGTAGTTCTTTATAGATCTTGGATACCAGTCCTTTGTCTGTAGTGTCATTTGTAAATATCTTCTCCCATTCTGTGGGTTGCCTCTTTGTTTTGTTGACTGTTTCCTTTTTATTTTGATGAAGTTCCAAAAGTTCCTTTTCACTTTTGTCTCCTTTGCCTTTGGAGACGTGTCTTGAAAGAAGTTGCTGTGGCCGCTGTCAAAGAGGTTACTGCCTATGTTCTCTTCCAGGATTTTGATGGATTACTGTCTCACCTTGATGTCTTTCATCCATTTCGAGTTTGCCTTTGTGTGTGGTGTAAGAGAATGGTCTAGTTTCATTCTTCTATATGTAGCTGCCCAACTTTTCCCAGCACCATTTATTGAAGAGACTGTCTTTTTTTCAATGGTTATTTTTTCCTGCTTTGTCGAAGATGATTTGACCATAGAGTTGCTGGTCCATATCTGGACTCTACTCTGTTCCATTGGTCTATTTCTCTGTTTTTGTGCCAGTACCACGCTGTCTTGGTAATCACATCTTTGTAATAAAGCCTGAAGTCAGGTAACGAGATGCTCCCAGCTTTGTTTTTCTTCTTCAACAATTCCTTAGTGATTCGGGGTCTTTTTTGGTTCCATATAAACTTTCTATGAAGCCAGCTTCACTCTAATCCCCAAACCAGACAAAGACCCCATCAAAAAGGAGAACTTCAGACTAATATCTCTGATGAATATAGATGCCAAGGTTCTTCACAAGATCCTTGTTAACAGGATCCAACAATACATTAAAAAGATTATCCACCATGACCAGGTGGGTTTTATCCCAGGGATGCAAGGGTGGTTCAACACTCGCAAATCAATCAACGTGATAGAACAAATCAATAAGAGAAGAGAGAAGAACCACATGGTACTCTCAGTTGATGCAGAAAAGGCATTTGACAAAATACAACATCCATTCCTGATTAAAACTCTTCAAAGTATAGGGATAGAGGGAACATTCCTAAACCTCATAAAATCTATCTATGGAAAATCCCACAGCGAATATCATTCTCAATGAGGAAAAACTGACAGCCTTCCCTCTGAGATCAGGAATAAGACAAGGATACCCACTCTCACCACTACTGTTCAATATAGTGTTAGAAGTAGTTCCTAGCAACAGCAACCAGACAACAGAAAGAAATAAAAGGTATTCAACTTGGCAAAGAAGAAGCCAAACTCTCTCTCTTTGCAGATGACATGATACTCTATGTGGAAAACCCAAAAGACTCTACCCCCAAACTACTAGAACTCATACAACAATTCGGTAATGTGGCAGGATACAAAATCAACGCACCGAAATCAGTTGCATTCTTATACACTAACAATGAAAATATAGAAAGGGAAATCAGAGAATCGATTCCAAAAACCATAAGATACCTAGGAATAAACCTAACCAAAGAAGTTAAGGATCTGTACTCGAGGAACTATAGAACACTCCTGAAAGAAATTGAAGAAGACACAAAAAGATGGAAGAGCATTCCATGCTCATGGATCGGAAGAATAAACATTGTTAAAATGTCTATACTGCCCAGAGCAATCTATACTTTCAATGCCATTCCGATCAAAATTCCACCAACATTCTCCAAAGCATTGGAACAAAAAAAAGTATTTTTAAAGCGGAGTTGCAGTTTGACGATTATAGGCAGAAATGAGGCGAGTACTTCTTAGCCAGATAAAAATAAAACCCATGGCCAGAGGTCCAATCTAACTTTGCCTCAGAAGGAGGTCTTACGTACAGACACAGGGCTGGAGTGCCATGGCATCTATGCAGGACAGAAGGCGAAAGGACCCCGGGGCTCCAGAAATTCTGTCCTTAAAACTTCCTTGTTGCTGGGGGATGTGCTTTCCAAACCATCCCAGAAGACACACTATCTCTCTTTTTTGAAAACCATTTTTAAATAAATGTGCGGAATAAAAAAAAAAAAAAGACACGTCAAATGCATTATTTCGAATTACCAGAATCCTCTAACAAAGCATTATTTCTCAAGAGCACATATAAACAAGTCCCACTCTCTCGTGAGACTATGTGACCCAATCATTCAGAAAGTTGCATAAGCGGGGCCCTTGCAGGGTTCTTTCTGCTTCCCATTGTGGTTATATTTTCATTCCACGGTTAGAAAATGGAATTCGGATTATGACCTGCCTACCCAGCAGACAAAGGGCTGGTTTTGCCTGGTGGAGAAATCTGGCCCCCGGGGACAGTCATTTGCTGAAAACGAAACCAGTGGCATCCTGGCTTTGCTCATTCAGTGTGGGAGCTTGGCCAACAGGGTCTGTCACAGAGGGATGGCTCTGTCCCTCCAATACAGGCAGAACCCGGACCTCACCCCTGCAAAGTGCAGGCTGAGACCAACGCTGCTCACCTCCCCTGCCTTGTCTCATTTGGGGTGTGAGCCCTCCTGCCATCCCAGCCTCAGCTGCGGTGACTGGTGAGAACATGAAATGTGTGACCTCCCTCAAACTTGAGGGGCTAGAGGGTTCTTGATTGTTCCCACTGTTAGGTCTAGGTGGTCTCAGATTGACCCAGTGCAGCTGTCTGTGGACACCTGGCTGTAAGGGGGCTGGGCCTCTCCTCGGGCAGCGATGATGCCACCAAAGGACCCTGAGAACGATGAGGGCTCCCTCTACAGAGTCATGAGCAAAAGTTCTAAAAAGGTGTGTTAGGATGTTGTTTCCCAATTTTCTCTCCAAGAAACTGCTGATGACTTTTAGCCAGAGAGTCAAGGGCAGATTGGACCCTGGGCTGGCCAGAATCCACCTCTGGAGGGCCCTTGCTTGCCCCCGGCACCCCGAGGCGAGGCTCCCACTCCTCCTGTGCTTGCTCCCATGCTGGCCCATGGAACATGCCTGGGGACCCCTGTGCTCTCTTGAAGGACTGGCTTCTTGCTCATTCTCTATCCCGTGGCTCTAGCACAGGGGACAGACCCTGCTTGTGGCAGGACAGGAAATGGACTCCTTGTTAGCGGCAACTAAAGACAACAACCCACACCACCCACCGCGAAGCTCAGAGCTCTTCTTGGAGTCACTGTGTAAACTGTAAAGAGGGGGGCAAAGCAGGGAGCTTGAGCATGCTGGCCATGGGGGGACGTTCTGGGTGAGCAGAGCAGAGTTACTGTGGGGTCTGCCGTCCGGCTGGCATTCTTGGCAGCTCCCCCGGGGAGGCGGGTCCTGCCCCAGCACCGCCTGCTCTCAGCCCCTGGCGGGCTCCTGACCCCCGCGCCACTGGGGCCCCACCACTTGCTACCCTCTCTTCCCCCCTGTTTGCCTTTTTTGCTCCCTTTCCTTTCTCTTGCTATGGTTTTTCTAGTACTTCCCCACTCCCTTCCTTCCTTCCCTCTATATGTCTGACATCACGGAAACCAACCAACCACTCCCAGCTTGACAACGTAGCTCTGGGTCACCGAGCGGGTCCCCCTTTTCTAGGTCCTCATGTTTAAGTGGCTGTGGACGGAGCTCTGGACCGAGAGCCCGAGGCGTCCAGGGAGCCACGCCAAGTTATGTACCGTCCAGACTCAGGTCAGTTTGCCATGACTCACTTAAAATATGTGAACTCCATTTTTCTTTAAAAGCATTAATTTTTAACATGGGGAAATAATCATACTTCCAAGAGATAAAGGGCTCAAACACTCATTCCCCTTTGCCCCAACGCCATGAGTTCATGGACACCTGGGCCTCTTCCCCTGAAATATATCTGGAACCCATCCACGCTGTCTGTCTGTCTCCATGGTCGCTTTCCAAGCCTGGGCCAAGGGAACCTGCTCCCACCCCAGGGCAGTACCCCTCCCACCCATCTCCTTGGCTCCATCCTGCCACCATCCTTTCACTGTAAGGTGGACAGAGGGCACTTTTTGAAGCCCAGCGTTGATAAGGTCACTGTGTTGTTTTCTGCTCTCGGGGTAAGATGGAGACCCCTCAGTGGGCTTGGAAGGTGCGTGCTCACCCCCCGCCTCTCCTTTGCCTCCCCCTCTGCCTGGACTCTCCACGTCACCCTCTTCCTCGGGTCCTTCCCTTCGCCTGACAACCTGTGCTCACCCTGTGGCTCTCAGACTGGGCGCTCCTTCCTCTGGGTTAGGAATCTCTGTGGCGTGTTCCCACATGCCCTTGTTCTCTCGCCTTGCTCATCCTCCACCCTGTCCCGCGGGTAGGGCCTTGCGTTACTGGGCGGGCACCAGTAAGCTCCTTGCAGGCTGGACCCTGTCAACCCCCTTCGCCACTGTCTCCTCCTGCCTGGCCCGGGGCTGACAGACGATCAGCAGTTGGTAGGTATTCCTCCAACAGCTGAGACAGGTGCTTACACAGTCACGTGGACAGCCCTAAAGGATCATGAGCCTACAAGCCCACTGCTCCCCTGAGCACAGGATTTTAAAAATCCGAGATACACACACTGCTGACTTTCTGTCCTCCAGCAAAGCTTCAGCGTGATCAAAGATGGAAAAAATGCAGTTTTTTTTGTTCAGCTAATTGGACTGAAAAACAAACCTATAAATCAGTTACTAATAAGCCATGGTTTCCCAGGCACAAACCGCTGGTAGAAAACCAGTTACTTTCATTGTGTGATAGACGGCATACCGCTCTACGATGATATTGCTGTGAATTTAACTCCTGAGAGCCAAGAATATGCCTGGAATGCCACCTTATTTTTGCCCACTTTCAGTGGGAAGGTATATGACACAAACCATTATATAACCCGTGGGGGGTTGGGAAATGATCTTTCCTTCAAATTTAAAACAACGTCTGATTAGCCTTTGTGGGAAAGTTTTAATTTCTTTAACGACACCCAGGGTTCTTTTCTTTCCAGTATTTCTCAGCGGTATAAAGAGATCAAGACAGGACAGTGGGGAGGAAGGGAGTCTCAATAACTTTTAAGAAACTTTTGAGATGGATTCTGTTTACCCAGACAGGTGGTGAAGACAAGGCTTGCACGGCTCACCCCGCCTCTGCACCCGCTGTCCGCCCCCGGAAGCTGTGTGTCTGTGTGCCGCACACCTGCATTCAGATCAAGAGAGAAAGGGGAAGAAAAAGAGGAAGGAAGAAGGAGCCCAGTGTCGTTTGTTTTCTTAAAGAAAATAAAAAGCTTTAAAAAATGGCATTCCTGGGTGCCTGCGCGGCTCAGTCAGTTAAGCGTCTGTCTTGGGTTCAGGTCATGATCTTGGGGTCCTGGGATCCAGCCCCACCTCTAGCTCCCTGCTCAGTGGGGAGCCTGCTTCTCCCGCCGCCCCTCCCCCTGCTTGTGCTCTTCCTCTCCCTCTCTGTCTCAAATAAAACTTCTTATTTTTATTTTTTTAAAAGATTTTATTTATTTGACAGAGAGAAACACAGCCAGAGAGTGAACACAAGCAGGGGGAGTGAGAGAGGGAGAAGCAGGCTTCCCGCCGAGCAGGGAGCCCGATGTGGGACTCGATCCGGGGTCTCTGGGATCATGACCTGAACCGAAGGCAGTCGCTTAACCAACTGAGCCACCCAGGCGCCCCTCAAATAAAACTTTTAAGAAAACAAACAAACCAAAAAACCAATGATATTCTTGAAAAAAAAATGTTACTTTGTATTACTTGAAAAAAAAATCAACACAGTCCATCTGGTGGGTGGTGGAGTGGAGAGAAGGTGTTACCTGTCATCTTCAGAAGTCTATTTTCGAACAAGTGAAGAATCTAAACAAGATTTAAGCAGGGGTTCTTAACTTCTTGTGTGTTCCATGAACCCTGCCAGTGGCCTCATGAAACTTATGGACACCCCTTTCCTTGTGTGTTCTCAAATTCATAAAATACATGAGAGGACAAAAGAAACCAATAATAAGAACTACTTTCAAGATAATTTAAACGCTGTGACATAACAAAATGTATGCTTATTTATTCATATGCCAAATAACAGAAGTTATAGTTCATCAGCTGCCATAATTGTGAAAGCAGTGACAAGTGGAAATGTTAGTCTGAATGTCTGCAAGGACCATGAAAGCATAAGAAAATGCCTGTGGTTTCCCGTGGTGACTAACCCTACTCATGGCTTGTGGCCCCTGTTCATAACTGAAGGAAACATTAAATTTCATGGAGAGGTTTGTGAGAATAAAGATGTGATTGTTTTTCCCGTCCAAGCTCATGAATCACCGAATCCCATCCACAGGGCCCAGATCAGGAATCCCTGCTTGAAGCAAACTCGAGAAGCAAGGTGCTTGGTTCTGAGTCCCTGGTTAGGCCTTGTCCTTGGAGGGGGCCAGGCCCCTGCAGTGAGCTGCATTTCTGTAGTGGGGGCCACAGCCCCGGTCTGCCCATCCTCATGGCAACTGCGCTCCAGCTCTGAGCCTACTGGGGCCACAACCTGTCCAGGCCGCCGGGGTAGATCACTGAACTCTCTCCTGTGTGGGGCTCACGGCTTCCACTCAAGTTGATTGTATCTTCTGATTCAAGGACGCAGCTCACCTCTTTAGACTCTCCCCTTGGATGATAACAGACCATCGGACAAAAAGCCTGTGGTATATCAATTCAGGAGGGTAATATAACTGTTACATACACACGCGGGAGGTTTTTAATGATTTAAAGCACTTACACTTAGTCCCTTGTCTTGCTAACCTCTTAGTAATCCCAGGACAATAAGTAACATGCTGAGTTTCCTTAAGACTTTGCATGGGTCCAGCGAGGTCATGGCAGACGCTCACCTTCTCTGCTGATCCTGGAGCCTCCAGAAGCTCTTAGAGGTTGGTGAGCACGTGTGATCATCTTCCTACTCTCCCTGCACGCCACAGCCCTGCCCGGGGCCCAGGCACAGAGCTGCATTCAGTGCTGGGTGAATGGTGCGTTTCTACCAGGCTAGGGTAGAGGTTGTGGTCTACCCCACATGCTAATCTTACTGCCTGCCTGCTGCTCACCTTCTGACCCAGCGGAGTTTCTCCCTGCCCTGCATCTACACATTGGAGCTTTCCCACAGGCCTTGGGAGGATGTCTTCTCGTTCAGGCTAGTAGAGTCTTGCTGTGTGACTATTTACAAGTTCTTGCCCTCTCTGAACCGGAGTTCTCTATCAGATGGGGGTGATACTCTCTACCCCCAAGAATGCACAGGCTGGTTATGTGCAATAGATAACATATAGAATCACCTCCTAAAGTAAAAAGCCCTACCTAAATATACGATGGCATCATAAAAACCCAAGAACTATTGCAGTATACATTATTTCTGTGTATTCATGTCCCTTCCTTAATAAAAAAAACAATAATCTCCTCATGTTTACAGGCACATTAGTAATTTTTTTACATTACTAATTTTATTTATTTATTTATTTTTAGAGAGAGAGAGCATGCATGCAAGTAGGGGGTGGGGCAGAGGGAGCGACAGACAAGCAGACTCCCCATTGAGTGGGGAGCCAGACACGGTGCTCGATCTCACAACCCTGAGATCATGACCTGAGCTGAAATCAAGAGTCGGTCCCCCCATATTGCATGGAGCACTGGGTGTGGACCATAAACAATGAATCTTTGAACACTGAAAAAATAAAATAATGTAATTTTTAAAAAGATTTTATTTATTTATTTATTTGACAGAGAGAGAGATCACAAATAGGCAGAGAGGTAGGCAGAGAAAGAGCAGGAAGCAGGCTCCCTGCTGAGCAGAGAGCCTGATGTGGGGCTCGATCCCAGGACCCCAAGATCATGACCTGAGCTGAAGGCAGAAGCTTAACACTCTGAGCCACCCAGGTACCCCAAAATAATGTAATTTTAAAAAAGAGTCCACCTCTTAAGTGACTGAGCCACCTAGGCCCCCCACATTACTAATTTTTAAATAAGTGATTCTTCTTTCCCTTTCCCCAACTTAATCTTTCCATGTCAACTAGTCTTTTATTTAATTACTTTTCAACCTTTTGGAAGTAAAATAAAACCTAACATATTCTAACAAACCCAATTATTTTCATAACTTTTTCTTTTTAATGTGCAAACTTGTATTAAGCTTTCAAAACAAAAGCAAACAGTTTATTAATCACTGTCCAAGAGTCCAGCCTTTAAGAGCTCAGTCCTGCCCGACTGCGGCTGACAATGGGTAGAATTCTGTGAAACATTTATTGTTTAAAGCTCAACAGTGAACAGCTGGACCAGCTGGTTGACCAGATATGTTGGAAGAAGAAGCTTCATGGCTGGTGACGCATATTTTACCCTTTGCCTCCCTAACTCCCAAATCCATTGCTGGAGGACAATTTCAATTCTATACAACTCAAGAAAACAACAGACTCTTGGACTATAAGACACTGTATACTGTAAAAAGATGAATAGACACACAGCCTTAGGAAGAGTCTTCAGTCTTTAAGTCTCCCTACAGGGGATGGATTGGACAATTTCAGCAAATATTCACTTTCCTCCCTCTTGAAGTGGAGTATCCTTCCCTGCCCCATGGACAGATCATGGTCCTGGGAATATGGTCAACCACCTTGGTTGGCCAGTGGAGGCTTAGTGCATGTATAAGCAGGTCCTTAAGAGAGATTGGTTGCTTTGGTGTCCCATCATGTGGTCCAGTGACCCACTGGGAGGAGAACATGCCCCCCAGCTAGCTGCATTCCCTTCAGCCCAGGTCCTCAGAATCAAACTGGAGAAGACCCACCATCCTCAATGCCTGGAGCCCAGCCCAGCCAGTACCCAGAGCTGCCCCATGACCCACAGGCACACGAGAAGGAGAAGTGCTATTTGTTAAAAGGCATGGAGGTTTGGGAGGGTGGTTGTCAAACAGCATCACTGGAGAGTAGCTAACAATACATCTCATCGACTCCCTTTACGCTATGTGAGATTAGTCTTCCTAAGGCCAGATTTTGATCCTGTTCCAGGACTTTATGCTAGTGGCTGAGTGTGGTCCCTCCTTCTTGGATGGCATCTGGGGCCATCTAATTTTTCCAGACTTTCCTCCCATCTCATGTTTTTGTGGGAATTCATCCAAAATGACCCTCCTAAGGTCAGACTAGATATTCTGAGTGTTACAAATTTGTCAAATATTCTTTATGGTGTTAGTGAATTTTTCACATGTAGACAGAAAACTTCTAAAGGGCAGAAGTCCTGTCTTGTACTTCTTTGCTCTCTCCTTCCACATAACAATCTGTTGCTGGAGGCCAGTTCGAAGTCTAGGCCACTCCAGTCAGCAGCAGATTGTTATGAATATAAGTTTGGTTTCACTGTAAATGCTTACGTTACTTCTACCCCTGTTGGCAAACTACGTCAACATCCATCTCGGACTCCCAGAGAAAATATGGCCCTATGGGGAGCTGGAGGAGAAATACAGCCTTATTAATGAGTTTCCAACATTTCCAATGCATGGCTTATCGAAAGACGGTAGCTACTTGCTAATACTAAAATTTCAAAGCAGCCAATCACCTTAGCAGTTATTCTTCCGGAAGCAGCTGCCTCCTGCAGGAAGTCTCACTGCTGGCCTGCTCTCTGTGAGAGACGGGCAGTTCCTAAGGCTTCCACATGGCCTGACTTCCCTGCTAGAACCCTGGCTCATCCCCTCGCTCTCAACCTTGACTGTGACTAAGATGCTCTGGGAACTGTGCTAAAATGCAGATTCCTGGGCCCACGTAGTCCAGCTTCAGCCATTTATACGTACATACATGTACTTACGCCTAAAACAGATATGGTAGGAAGTAGATTCTTCTGCAAGGTGAGCGACTTCGAGGAGTTTCATTTTATTTTGGTTATAGCCTCAAAGGCACCTCGAGACCCTCAATGTTAATGTTTTTTTGGGGGGGGGAGGAACTCCTGGAAGCAGAACACAGAGGACCTCACTGTGGGGAGAGCATGTTGAGAAAGAGATTGCCAGAGGCTGGCTACTCATCTGCAACAAGAGGGTGGCTCCGAGCTGCGGTGCAAAGGCTCCAGGGAAGACGGTACAGGGCCACGAGAAGAGCTGGGGCCAGCCGGGGGCCCAGGAGACGGGGAGCAGGCGTGATGTTCGGGACATGAGAGCTGGCAGCAAGAGACAGAGCAAACAGCACGGAGGCAACCAGAAATGGTTTACATTTGATGCAAGAGGAGGTGAAAAGACTTCCAGGAAAGAATGTCATCTTACTGTCAAGTGAGTCAGGAAGGTTACTTGGAATTCTGTCGTCTGTCAGTTGAGCTAATAACACTGAATCATTGCTAATGAATGACTTCATTAAAACCCCCCTCTCTTTCTGAAAAAGGACTCGAGCTGCCTATAAGCAAAAACAAACCAGGAATAATTCAGTGCCAAAAATACATGCCCTGAGGGCTTATTTACATCGCTCAGAGGTAGGTAAATTTGGCTCTGAACTTCTGATATGACTAAAATCTTTTATGAACACGTGGCAGTGTTCTGCAGAGCCATGAACTGAATTCTGGCCCCTCCTCAGTCCTGCAAAGCTGACTCCCACCACAGCGATGGTATGTCCCTGACATTCTCTTCACTTCGTGTGTGTCCTTCGACCCTCGGGCCACTACAATAGCTGATCTGTGAAAAGAAAAACCTCCAAGTTTGTTTTCAGCTACAAGATCTCATGACTGTATGTGTTCACTTTGAGTCAGAGGTAGGTGCACAATTATCAGAGGCATGCAGGAACTTTCCAGGGGTCCATGAAGGTGAAAACAGGGCTGGTGGCTTGGATCCAAAAGCATTAAGGAGATTGTTTGGTAGAGTTTGAAGTTTAGGTACAGGACCTGTTGCTTCAAGCAGAAAGAAAGGAGAAAACACTGGACACTGAGGAAAACTGACAGGTGATCTGGAAGGGGCTCGATGTCCTGAGGAGGAGAAGAACCCCTCCCACACATCACTGTAGAAAGCTCAGAGGCAGCCCCCACAGGAGTTGTAAATAGCTCCCTAAATCTCAGGACATTGGCCTTCTGGACTGCTTTTAAGCATCCACGCAAGTCTCCGAGCTCTGTTCCCTCTGGTCTGCCCACCATGTCAACCCGCAAGTCTCCGAGCTTCTGTCTCCTCTGGTCTGCCCACTATGTTGACCCACGGGGTCTCCTGTCCTCCTGCAACACACTAACCCTCTACTGATGCTATATAACTTGGCACAGGGACCCCTGCACTGAGAAGTCTGGGCTCCCGAAGACCCCTTCCCGTGGCACTTGCCATACTCTACTGTCTTGGTGACCTCTGTCTTTCTCACCAGGCGGTGAGACCCTTCTGAACAAGGACTATGTATTCTGATGATCCCTTTAGGGATCTTGAAATTTTAGAGTTGACAATGAAGAAAGTGTTCACTCACGCACATCTGCACACGTGTTGGGGGGGGGCCCTCAAGTCACTTTCTACACCAGCTCCGTGGGTCAGGGACATGCTTAAGACCTCATGATATCTAATAGTATAGGTCACCCTGCATTGCTTTCCCCCCCCACAATGTTATTGATTATGGCTAGCTTATTCTTTTGATGGCGCTGTGCAATTAATTTATCTTGTCACGTGGTTAAATTGGTTAAATTTATAAAGGGGTTTGTGGAGAGAATATATTTTGATTTCTATTGTGATTCCTAACTGATATATGGTCACCTACTTTAATTATGGATTTGGTAACCAATAACCTTACTGAATTCAAAAACTAGTTCTAATATTTGCTGGTACTAGTTCTAATGTTACTGTTGGTTTTCTCATCATCTACAATGAAGGGATAATTGTGCCTGTTCCTTTTTGACAGTTCATGTTTTTTGATCTCATCTTACTGCATTAGTGAGAAAAAGCTGGAGAAATGTTAAATGCTAGCCACGAGAGTGAACATCCTGACCTGTTTCTAATTTTGATGTAAAATAACTCCAGCATTTTGCCATAAAGAAAATGTTTTTTCATCTTTACAGTCATGTTAAAGGATATTCTTTTTTATTAGTTTTTTATGACTGCCTAGCAATTTGTACATTTAAACAACATCTTTCTTTGTCCCCCATCCCCCATTTTACTCTGCTTTTATAAGTATGGCTTTTCTAGATTCTACATATAAATGGTATCATACACAATTTGTCTTTGTCTGACTTATTTCACTTAGCATAATGTCCTCAAGATACAACCGTGTTGAAGCAAATGACAGGATTTCCTTCTTTCTTGTGGAGGAGTAATATTCCATTGTATGTCTATACCACCATCTTTACCCATTCATCAGTTGACAGGCACTTAGACTGTTTCCATTTCTTGGCTATTGTGAATAATGCTGCAGTGAATATGGGATTGCAGATATCTCTTCAAGATGCAGTGGCTTTAAACAACACAAATTTCGCATCTTGAAATTTGAGTGGGTCCAGAGGTTGACTCAGGGTCTCCCAAGGCTAAGATCAAGGTAAAGATGGGGGGTGCAGGTGCCACTGGGCTTGGGTCCTCTTCCGTCCAAGCCTAGAGCAGTCGACAGAATCCATTTCTTTCACACCTTTTCTACATGGTGCCCTCCATCTTCAACCCAACCATGCAGGATGAATCCTTCTCCTACTTGGAATCTCTGTTTGCTTTGAAGGGCTCTTGAGATTACACTGGCCCACCTGGATCATTACTTGCAGTCAGTTAATTAGTAACCTTACTGGCATCTGAAAAACCTCTTTGTCATGTGAGGTGACCTAGCTATGGGAGTAATACCATGGTATGGAGATCATGGGGCCCAAAATCTCCCTACCAGACCTCCCAATCTTGGCTTACCAAGTTTTAGAGTTAGAAATGGGTGCCAAATTTTACTAAATCTTTGTATTATCTATTATCATAATCATAATATATAATAAAGTATCTATTTTGCTTATTATATATGTATTATATAATTATGCTATATATAATATAGTATAATATATATTATATATGATAATATATTAATGTGATCATATACCTTTTGGCCTTTGACCTATTGATACAGTAAAGGACTTAATAATTGTATTCCTGTCAAAATGATGAATTCTCTTATTATGCTGTTAGACTAAATTTGCTATGTTATCATGTTGACTTTTATAAAGATTTATTAAAGAAAGTCTTCTTTTTTTCATGTTGTTTTTGTCAGATTTTAGTGTTCGGTCTATGCCATCTTGGTGAAATGAACTGAAAAGCTGTCCAAGCCGCTTTAAGATCTGAAATGCTATGCAGAGCCCTGGCTGTAAGAGTGTTTAGTTCCGGCATCTTTCTTAGATGATCTTTAGTAAATTATTCAGTTTCACATTATTAGTAGTCTGTTTAAGTTTCCATTCATTCTTTGACTCATTTCTCATAAAATCATGTTTCACTGAGATTTTCAAAGTAATCAGCATAGTTATATAATATGCAACCTAATGTACTTATTTTCTAATAACGAAAAAATTCACCTATATTTGTCATATTTGAATCTGTTATTTCTACTTCCTTGTTATTTTCTTTCAGTCTTACAAGAAGTTTATCTTTACGTTGTTTATTTTCCAAAGAATTGGAGGTGGCATCATATTTTTTCTTCTGTTTTTGCGGTCATCAATCATTTTCTTCCTGTTTTTCTTAAGTTGATTTTGCTATTCTTTCTCTATCTTCTAGAGATGGATGCTATGTTCGTTTATTTGTTTCTAAATTCAGTTTAGGTTTTGTACTAGATTTTTAAAAACTTTTTATTTTCTTGGCCATTCACCACCTAAGTAACTTCCTGTTTTGGGGAGAATCCCAAAATAGGTAGGAGGCAGGACCCCGCCCTTCCACCCCCGTGTAGAAGCTGAAAGTGGGTCGATAACCTCTCCCACCTTGCGAGCTCCTTGGGTGTGGAAGTGAAACAGGCCCAGGTGCTCCCACCCAGATGTCTGAACCCAGAGTCCTCGCAGACAGAGTCACGGTTTTAACCTGATACCAGCAGCAGCATTAGAAGTGCTTGTAGCAAACATTTTTGCTTGTGGTGCTTGTAGCCGCCTGTGACATCCTGTTGCAGCTTCACTCAGTCACTCAGCCTTCTCTAGCTCTTCCTGGCATCTGAGCCTGGTTCTCAGGCTTCTCAATCATTCCCATGAGCTACCTAACAACTTTCCAAATAACTCCTCTTCTGCTTAGGTCAACTGTTTTGTGTGTTTAAAATGTATAATTCTAACCAGCATACAGTTTTCTTTTCCATGTTTTTTATTGTCATTTCCGAACTAGTCCACAATTGTGATTTTGAGGTTTGTGTTTGAAGTTTAAAAAGTTTAAAAAAAAAATCACAATTGGTCAGGTTTGTGTGTTTATCCCTTTGTGATTGATTTCTAGTTTTACTGTTGTGTCATTAGGTATTATGGGTGCAATATCTGTCCTTAGAAAGCTAGGAAGTTTTTGTGGCTTAGTATGATTAATTTTTGTAAATATTCCACATACAGTTTTAAAAAAAGGTAAGTATACTTTGTAGAAACCAAGTTCAGCATATACCTATTAATTATATTTTAATATTCTTTATTTCTTTACTTGCATTTTACCTCCCTGAACTACCAAAATTAGAAGTATGCAATTGTCTCTCATTAGCATTATATTTATACCAAATTACCCTCGCCTTCTCTAACAATTTTTATTTTATATATTTTGACACAATATTATTGGGTACACATATGTTGATAACTGAATTGTTTTTTTTTAAGATTTTATTTATTTATTTGACAGAGAGAAACACAGAGAGAGAGGGAACACAAGCAGAGGGACTGAGAGAGGGAGAAGCAGGCCTCCCGCTGAGCGCGAAGCCCGATGTGGGACTCGATCCTGGGTCTCCAGGATCATGACCTGAGCTGAAAGCAGTCGCTCTACCAACTGAGCCACCCAGGCGCCCCGATAACTGAATTGTTAATTGTACTCTTTACTAGTGTAAAATTACTCTCTTTGGCTTAGGCAACATAATAAATATAACGATTTCTATCACAGGCTCTGACACATAGGTGCTTATTAAATGTGACTGAAAAGGAAAGATGTTTGAAACTGGGGTGGAGGATACAGTAAAGCCCTGATTGTTCTGGTTCTTGGGAGGATACAAATGCCAGCTCTCTCCATTCCCTTTCTTATGGGAAGTTAAGAGCCCTCTCACCATACCTAATAGTTAAAAGGAAATTCCAGAATGCAACTCCATGCCAGAAGGCACCTGCGGTTCCAAATCTCAGATACTCTAAACCTCTTAATATTGAGCACAACTGTGAAGCGGTAACTCTAATAAGTGAGCTCTAAGGTACACAGAGTGTACACAACAGACAAAATATCAGCAGCTGAGCTCAGGAAATCACATCACAGAGGAAGCAGCCGGATCAATGGGAGGGAGACCCTGTGGGCTGGGGTGAGAAGGGGAGTGTGTCGTACTCCCAGGAGAGGGAGAGCACAGCAAGAAAGAGGCAGGGGAATGAGAAAGGGAGTTTATAAGGATTTTTTTTTTAAGATTTTATTTATTTGACAGAGAGAAACACAGCCAGAGCGGGAACACAAGCAAGGGGAGTGAGAGAGGGAGAAGCAGGCTTCCCGCCGAGCAGGGAGCCCCATGTGGGACTCAATCCCGGGTCTCCGGGATCATGACCTGAGCCGAAGGCAGTCGCTTAACCAACTGAGCCACCCAGGTGCCCAGTTTATAAGGATTTTTAAAGGTGGTGGTACAGCTCTATGAAAAGCAAGAGTCACTGAGCCCCAAGTCCCTGTGGGGGCCTCTGGAGGTTCTCTGTGCCACCTACACCAGAACTAATAGACAAAGACAGAACAAAATGGGGCCAGGGCACCAT
This sequence comes from Spilogale gracilis, assembly GCA_004023965.1. Lineage (NCBI taxonomy): Eukaryota > Metazoa > Chordata > Mammalia > Carnivora > Mephitidae > Spilogale > Spilogale gracilis. Next base: position 38,804 of record PITA01000418.1, on the reverse strand, counting down.
CCCGTGCGAGGAAAGAGGCCAGCAGTGCTGAGCGCTCGCCAGGGGCCAACACAAGCTGAGGGTTTCACGCGCCCTTTTCCTCGTCCTCACAGCACTTCCACATACAGCCCTGCATATGCCAGGAGGGTCTGAGGGTCTTCCTTGCCCACACAGGGCAGCAGGTCTGGGACCCAGGGGGCTGCTGCTTCCAAAGGCCACCTCTGGGCCTCAGGCTACGCGGCCTTCGGCCTGGTCAGAGCTCGCCACCCTCGCCACACTCTCAGAAACGCCTGCACGCACCACCACATTGTTTAGCGAACTCAACTTAGTCCACAGTGTGTGATTAAACTAATTTCAAGTAAGTCCCTTTTAATTACAGGTTTCGATTGTATTCAGAATACCCAGTTCCAGTGAAAGCTGCTGGCTTTTGTGACAAGAGACTAGAGACCACCAACAGATAGACTTCCCCGAAATGCCGAGCGGACTCACTTGGGGGCCCTGCCATATACACGGTGAGTTTGAGACGACCTCCCAAGCAAGCAGTGTGCTTTCCAGCACCTTCACTTAGTGTCATTTTAATAATTATCTGAGGGATCCTGAGGATCAGAGAGAGTAGAAGGGGCTCCAGGCCCTAGATGTTGGTCATTTAAAACTACTGTGCAACTTCAAAGATCGCCTGGATTAACCAATAAGCCAAGATGCTCTGTCCCATCTGTGCAGGACTGATGGATGGCAACAGAGAAAAAGAACTAGAGAGAAGACAGAGAAAGGTTCTGAGGGAGAGGCAGAAAGAGAGGAAAACAGAGACAGAACCACGGGGGTGGGGCATGGATATACTCACTTCTACTACTGCAGGCCCTCGAAAGCCCACCAGATTACAGGAAAACAAGGTGATTCCCATCGTGCCATGAAGATGAACCTTGTTCTGTGCAGTTATCTGGGAGCGTTACGGCAGCGTTTCCCTGGTCACCCATGAAGACACTGATGGCAAGCACACTCTGAGCCCCTGGTGTGCACCCGGTCTATATGCGGTCCTTGCTGGACATTACCTCACTTAATCCTGAAAAGAGACCTCTGAGGTAGTACTAGGGTCATCCCATTTTAGAGATGTGCTAATAGTTGGGGACAGTCAGAGAACCTGTCCAGGTACAACACCATCCAAAGGCAGGACCTGGATCCAGTCTTGGGCTTTAGAGCCGCATTGCCAACCCCAAGGCTCTGCTAACCCGATCCGTATTTGCACCAGAGTTCGCTCTCCACGGAAGCTTTGTCCTTCAGGCCTCAGCTCAAAATACAGAGCCCCTCCCAGTATGCTCTCCTTTCAAACTTATTTAACAAAGAAAAGTATTCTTCTGGACTGCCTGGGAAACTGCATTTTCCCTCTTTCCTCTCCCAGAGTAAAGCGACGTTTAGTTGTGTTCGTGGGAAGAACCAACCCAAACCCATTCATTAAAAAAGGAAGGGAAGCCATGTGTGCTAACCCTGGCCTTCAGCACATCATTGTACGTTTCTCCCTTAAAAAACTATAATTCTTTCAGTAAAAACTTCCTACCTAAAAACAAAATCATGGCGAACTCTGCAATTACACTTCTCAGTTGGTGACATTTGCTTTTTACTTTATTTTCTCGAATGTGGAGGAAGGTCCAGTTTGCTGGTCTGCTGATGGGTCACCCTAAAGGACCAAATGTAGCGGAACGGGCTGGAAAACCAAGGCTATGTAGGTCTGAATCACTGTGTGATTGTTGCAGCAGTGCTGTGAGTAGCGATTCTCATATCAGACAAATTAGATTTTAATCCAAAAACTGTAGTCAGAGACACAGAAGGACACTACATCATTCTCAAAGGGTCTATACACCAAGAAGATCTAACAATTGTAAATATTTATGCCCCCAACATGGGAGCAGCCAACTACATAAGCCAACCGTTAAGCAAAATAAGGAGTCCTATTAATAGGAATACATTAATTGTAGGAGATCTTAACACGCCACTGTCAGCAATGGACAGATCATCTAAACAGAAAATCAACAAAGAATCAAGAGCCTTGAATGACACATTGGACCAGATGGATCTCATAGATATATTCAGAACATTCCACCCTAAAACAGCAGAATACTCATTCTTCTTGAGTGCACATGGAACTTTCTCCAGAATAGACCACATACTAGGCCACAAATCAGGGCTCAACCAATACCAAAAGACTGAGATTATTCTCTGCATATTCTCTGACCACAATGCCTTGAAACTGGAATTCAACCACAAGAAAAGTCCAGAAAGAATTCAAACACTTGGAAGCTAAAGACTATCCTGCTCAAGAATGTTTGGATCAACCAGGAAATCAAAGAACTTAAAACATTTCATGGAAACCAATGAGAATGAAGCTACATCGATCCAAAAACTATGGGATACAGCTTTATTTTAAATCAGCTGTGTGCTACTTATCTCCCGTCATTTGCACACTGGGGCCCTGACCAAGGTCGGCCACACTCTGGCCCCAGAAGCTGCCTAGGGGCAGATGTTGGCAATGTGCCTTTGACCAGTTCTCCTCCTCTTGAGCCACTCCAAAACCTTTCCCTTTCCTTGCCTTCCTCTTTGCTGTTTTGTGTCTCCTGATGATGGGACACCACTATGTTTCTTTGGGGGGTGCTGGATTGCTCCCATGACTTATCAGAAGGGTTCCTGGACACTATAGACTGGTGGCTCTTATTTTCTTAGCTGTTTCCATAAGACATCGTAGTATCCTAAACAGTTAGACTCAAGTACATCATTAACTAGGGTTGAGATATGATTTTGGTAAGGGGATTTTCTATCTAATTCATCAGGGTTCTTTAAGGAACACATATGTGTATGTCTGGGTGTTGGAGGGAATGACTAAGACTGTGATATGACTTTTAAGAAAGTGTTTTACAATAATCTGAAGAGAATTTTAAAACATGATGAGCTGGGAAGGAAGTTGTATCATGAGTAGGAGTCTAGCCTAGAGGTAGTAAACAGAAAATTGAGACCAGTTGATACAAATGAACAGTCAGATGTCTAGAAATGGGTAAACATTTTTATAAACAATAAAGAGGAGGTGCCCAGTAAATTCTTTGGGTTTGTAGATATCAACTCCCTACCCATAAATGCCTACTGGAATTGTCACAGAAGTGTACAAAGTAACAGAAGAGTTTTTGTGAAAAATTTAAGTTATATCATATAATATCCCATCATTACTATCAAAACTTCTACACAAGCAGGGTCTTGAGAGTCCCTATAGGTTATTCCCTGAAGATATTTAAGCCACTGCAATGCTTTGACTTTAAAGCCTCCTTGAGAGGCCACAGGGGGTGAAGTAACCAGACTATCAGAAATCTAACAAAGGCTGTCAAGTGCCCTTGTGGAAACCCTGCTCTGCCCTCACATAGAGGACCAGGTGTGATTTTGGTCATCCCACCCACAGAGGCCTACAGTAGATCAAGAAATCATCCAGAGAAAGCTAATTAAAAATATCAAGGGAGCAGGAGTAAGAACAGAATAGTAACGACACCTACAGATACAACAACAGTATTTGCTCTACACCAGCCCTATGCCAAGGCACTATTCCTCGTATTGATTCCCTTAATCCCTCAACTCTCCCCCGAAGTAGTTACTGTTATCAACCCCATTGTACAGATGAGAAAACTGAGGCATAGAGAGTTTAAGTAGCTTGTCTGAGTCACGACGCTAGTATTCGCACCCAGGCCATCTGGTGCCAGATTCCTGGCTCTTGACTCAGGCTCCTTGCAAACTGGGAAAAGGCTGAACAAAATTCCATGCTCTTCTGCTTGCGGGGGCCAAGGCTAAAAGTAATTTACCTAAGTTGATAAAACCAAGACAAGGCCTGATGGCAAAAACAGGGACTCTCTTCCAAATTGTAGGTTTTTTAACGTTAGGATGAAGTAATTTTCAGACAAATAAAGGGAAAAGAGTTTTGCACAGCAGAAGTGCATTAGGACACTTTATTTTCCTCAAGAATTGAGACTATAAATTCTAACAGACTCAGAAAGAGTGCTGGCCATTGACATGTTATGGTGGGAAACAAAGCTGGGTCTGAGCTAATAGAGGATTCCCGGACCGAAGGCCCAGAATCATCCATGGTCATTTCTATTGGGGCAAGCGATGGGAGTGGAGAAATGTGGGTCTCTCCCAGGGGGCAGAGCCTCTGTGTGACCCACCCTTCCCGAGACGGGGGTCATCTACCATCTCCTTGCCAACTTCATCTCTAAGAAGCTTCAGACCAGGAAAGAAGATGGCGTGTGGGTGTGGCCAGCAGCTCTCAGGTGAAGGTGACAGGAAATGCTGGCCACATAATTCCAAGCCGCTGAGACCCATGCCGGCTGGGTAAAAATCCAGTGCTGGGCCCATGATGGCCTAACGGTTACCTCTGCACCGCCCATTCCCTCTGCCTGTTTCTCTAGTCTGTCCTGGAGAAAGCAAGTGGACACAGAGGGAAGGTGTTAGTGGTCTCTGGGGAGAGCAATGATCCTAAGTGTGGGCATGGAAGTCTTCCAGCCTCTGCCTCTTTTCCTCTCCTTGGACCTCGAGGGGCCTCCGGCTCCCCACTCTGTGCCCTCTCTGAGGGGCTGGGAGAAGTTACATCTGGCTACATCTGGGCACCCAAGGGACCTCGGAGTAACATGGTTTTATTTCTAGTGCCAGCTGTAGGAACAAAGAACCCCACCCTGGTGTGTGCACTCCTGGAGAAGAAGGCCGTGGGCGCTGTACCCATAGCGGAAAGGGCAGAAGACAGAAAAAGGAAAAACAGAGATTTGGTAACACAGGGCTTGGTGAATGGGATCAGTGGCAGGAGGTGCTTGAAATACCACTAGTGTTGAGTTGTTCAGTTCCGGAGGTTTAGAGACACACACACACGCTCTCTGCAACTGTGGTAAAGAGCGGTCCTGCAAGGAAATCAGCCACCCGTCACAGCCACAGACACCTGAGCCCCGCGCGAGGGGCGGAAGGAGGCAATCTCGGCGCCTACTCACCTACGCAGTTATCGCAAAGGCTACAATGAGAGGCACGAGGAGGCCGGAAAATCTTGCAGGTGAAACAATACTTAAGTTTCACAGTCTGGCCATTGATGATGACTTCCTTTGTTCTGGGAGGCGGGCGGTACCCCCCTGAACTGGTGCCATTTGCGACATCTGTGGAGAAAAGAAAAAGAGTGCAGGCCCTTAACACATTCACTTGTCCTCTGCAGGCTCTCGCCTCTAGGAGGGAGGCGTGGAGTCTGCATTTCTAAGGGCAGTGGCCACACTTGAATTGGGACACGTGCGCCTTCTGGGAAGGCAACTGACACATGAATGTTCCCAAGGCGCTCAGGGCCTGCTCTCCAGCAGCCCTCCTGCTCCTTGCCAAGGCTGGGGATGCCTGGACTATTTCACAGAGGCGGGAGTGGCCACGTGACTAGCCTCTGGTCAATGGGGTTGGAGCACACATGGGCGGGCCCAGCCAGTGGCTACCTCCCCACCCCCCAGCCCTCTATGCCCCCTCCCCTGTGGAGCCCCGCCCACTCAATCCCCTGTGGGCAGGGGTACCTTGGAACCAGGAACTGGGGACCCTGGCTGACTGTGCAGAGCAGAGCTGCCTCTCTGACCTCTTCACCCTCTATACTGTTACAAGGCCACCAGATCCCCACCGAGTTAAGTTGCTGAAGGTCTGGACTTAGCTACAGTTGTCAGTGTTGCCCGAGTTAGTACACGGGTGATCCTGATACCAAGCTCTTTCCCCCATGGTGCATTCCAGATCCCGCTGGACAGTCTCCCATCTTGGACACTGGCGTCCTCAAAAACCCCAGGTGTTGGATGGAGGGCATAGAAGTTATCTAGTGTATATGTGTATATATATATATTTAAAAGTGTATATGTATATACATTTAAATATATATTTAAAGGTGTATTATATATTCAAAAACATGTATGTTTAAACGGATTTTAAAAAATAATTTCCATATTTTGTTTATTATCTGGCTAGCATCTTTTGTCTGGCTAGGTTTTTTTAAATATTGAAGAAAATACAAATATGTATATTTTTTAAAGTTTCATTTTATCTTACAATCTGGTTCTGGTCTCTTGAGTTCACATTAGAATCACCCAGAGAGCTTTTAAAGTTCCCCTGATGCATGGGCCCGGCCCCGGGGACCCCATTAATTCAGAATCGCCCCCAGGGTGATTTGGATGCGCTGCAGGGTTGAGAAGCCCTGCGGTACAGGAAGATAAAACATGGGACTTTTATTCTCATCTAGACCTCTCTCAGCCTGTGAGGCCTGCCGGGAAGAATTTGGGGCAGCTAGCGGCGCAGCCAAGAGCAGGAGGCCACGGGGGGGATGAATAGCAAGAATATCTACGGACTTGGGCAGAGACTGCAGCCAATAAACAGGCAGGGCAGACCCTAGAGGCTGGGGGAAATCTTGGGAAACTTCATGGTGTTCTCGAAACAGAGCCAGGACCATCAAAGGTAGCTGTCCCTTTTAATTCATACACACCGCAAGTACACAGGAGCAGACAGCGACCGTTGCAACATCTGGTCAGTTTGCCAAGGGGTAGCGGTGAGTCCCATCACCCATGGAGGCCCCCCCAAACAGCCCGGAATGGAGCTATGGGAAGAGCTTCCCAAACTACTGGTCTTTCCGTCCTGCCTGTCTGGTCTGATTTCATTGTCGGGGTACAGTCTGGCACCAGCGTGGTAAAAACTCCCCTGCAGAGCTGGTGAGTACCTGCAGAGCTGCTCCCTCTTCCCCGCCCCCCTGCACGCACAGAATCCACCAGGCACGCATCATGACATCAGGGGCCCCTCACCCTTCACCCCAATCTTCTTTAAGAGGAGGACAGAGGCTTGGCAATCTGCCCCAGCCCTTTGACCTAAGTGTTGGTATTTGTGAAAATACTAACCCCAGCGGTAGCGAAAGCATTTTGAGAGGTTACCGGCCACTTTCTATTCACGGAAAGTGAAATTTCTCCAAGCAGGTTATAGAAGGAAGAACACCTGAGGGAGAGAAGGCGGTGGGAGGCAGGGAAAGGGGAAGAGTAAGGAGCAGCCCTCTGCTTTACCCCTGGGCTGAGGACAACCCTTCTACTTAGAATAATTAAACAGCTGTGGAGCCATCCCAAGGAGCCTGGGTGGCCTTGCCAAGCAATCCCTTCTCTTGGCACGTGTCCCACCTGCCCAGCCCCCCGGTGGCTGCCCCATGGGACACCTCAGTGGCTTCTGTAATAAGGGGAAAGAAAGAAAGATGGCATGGCTGTGTACTTTCCTAAGCATCCGAGTAAAAATAACTTGCTTTGAATACATCAAAGATAAGGTCAGCTCTCCGGAGACCAGACCAACTGGGTGCCGCCAGGGCTTCAATTAATTATGACGTGGTGCCTCCCTGGCCTTATGTCAGCCTGAAACCTACTGTATCAGTTCAGCTCTTGCAAACATGGGCAGAGACACTAGAAAGCCAGCTATAGATTTATATAAATAATATCCAATTATAATTAACATGATAATCCAATCAGTAAGATTTATGTTAATCAGAAAAGTTTAAAAACTGGATTGGCAAGTACAGTGTTTTAAAAAGTGGGGATGATGAACTCATCCACACTAGAACTACTAAAAAAGCCTGGTCTGAGTCCCAGTGGCTTGGAGAAGGATCTAATCCCACTTCGAAGACAAACTAGTGACCCTGTAGTTCCCAAGTACATTTTGGAAAGATTAAAGCTTTGATACAACGTGAACTGAAGGCTAGAATTCAACAGACATGGTCAACTGAAGCTTAAGTCTTAAGCTAAACCCCAAAATCCTTTGACTAAATATCTGGAGAGCTTTTTATGTAAAAAGAAATGGAAAACTCAGAAGACCTAGATTCAGGGCCCAGCTGTGCCATCATTAACTGACTGAAGGTCCACAGAACTAAAAAAAGTGAAAACAAAATGTTAACTGACATTTAGCACATACGATTGACCTGTGAACAATGCTGGGGGGCCGACCTCTTACACGTCTGAAAATCCAAGTATAACTTTTGGCTCCCCCAAAACTTCACTATGAATAGTCTATCATCGACCAGAAGCCTTATCAATAAACATAAAGTTGATGAAGACATATTTGGCATATTATATGCATTATGCACTGTGTTCTGATAGTCAAGGAAGCTAGAGAAAAGAAAATGTTATTAAGAACATCGTAAAGGGAAAATACATTTATAATACGGTTCTGTATTTACCAGGAAAAAACCCCAACAATGATGCAGGTGTAAGTGGCCCCATGCAGATGTAACCGAGGTTTTCGGGTCAAAGCACAGACACCAAGCAAAATACCACGCCAGAGGTGGTGGAGGTCCCATACATGAACAAAGACAGACGTGGGTGCAGAGGGGTCAGCGAGGGGTGCTGCTGGGCTGTCTGAGGAGCAGTGAGTCTCCTGGCCACTCATGCCACTCCATTCCCTCAGAGCCGGCTTGCCGGGTGCCCAGCCACCTCAGGGGACCCCCGTGGGGCTCACATGCACCTGACCTCTTGCTGTTCAGTTTCACAAACAGCAGTGCCTCCTCGTGCCCCTCTGACCAGGCGATGCTGTTTCGTACTTCCAGGTACGATGCCTTCTCTCCTTGGACTTCCCTTTCCTGCTGGCTGCATAGACACCTATCATTCTTAAAGGACCAGTTCGAAGTTCTCTCTGTAAGCTGAGCTATTTCCCTCTTTGGACTTCTGCCGTGCAGCTCATGTATGCATGAATGATTTTCAATCAATATATGGTGTACAGGGGCCAGTCCTGGGCTAGGAGCAGGGGGAGACTCCCTCCCTGTCGGTGGTCCTCATAGGTCAGAGGGAAGACCTGGGACCTGGCTGCGACAACAAGTACCAGGACCCGCTTCCGTGTCTTGCCCCGGATGCTGCTGGAGGGCGGGGCCAGGCCTTGCCAGTTGCCTGTTCCCACTGTCCGGTGCAGCTCACAGCACACAGTAGGTCCTGAAGGCACATGCCGTACGGAAGGCCAGTAGCTCTGGCAGGTGGGCGCCAAAGATGCCTGGATGCTCAGGACTGGGGTCTCCCCCGCCAAGACACATCAGAGGCGTCAGAGTCCCCGTGCCTTTCCCCGTGCCTGTCCTCTGAGCCAGTGACCCTTCCCTCCCTGGGAACGCCTCTCTCAACATGTTCCTGAGGCTGTTGCTTCTCTCAAACCCGACCCTAGCCGCAGCTGGTCCGGAGGCCCATCTCACACAGCTTGTCTGCGCCACCAGAGAGGGCCAGGTGACACAGGGGGCTGAACACCACAGGGCACCCCAAAGGGGCCACTTTTTTTCACATAATAAATTCAACAGCCACCCCAGCCACCAGCTTTCCGGCGCGCCTGCGTCCAGGGCAGAGGTGAATAACAGGGCCTCGAAACCCTGGGCTTCAAAACCCCCATGAACACACAGAAAGTTTCTCCACAGCATTCAGACTGATGCCAATGGCTGGTCAGGAGATCTGTTCCTCATCCCTGGAGATGACGAACCCCCATGGCCCACCCCATGTCACGGGGCCCAGAAGGCGGTTCTCCCGCTCGAATCCTCAATTACTCTGTGTTCTTGGGGTTGGGTTTTTGTTGTTGGCAACACTGTGCTCTGCTTCTTGGGGCTGCTCTTTGTGGTTTAAGTGCAGCTATGGAAAAAAGAGTCATTGAAGTCTGCAATACCTAATGGATAAAGAACGCTCGAATTTGGGGGGATAAAACTCTAACAGTACTTCAAGTTTATACGAGTCCGTATTTCTTAAGGACATTTTCATACGCAAGCGTTTTGAAAGAGAACTTCAAGGAACTTCAAAATCTTTTTTCTTCATAAAGAACCACCCCTCCTCCGCCTTGCAGATTGTCAGTAGTTCTGGTTGTGGAGGCAGAAACAGTGACAGAATCCCCATCCGGCAGCAACCTCACGATCAACAAAGAAAGAGGGGTTCTGGGGAGACAGGGATGGGCTGCCGTGTGCACAGCTTGAGTCCAGGGACGCAAAGTCTTTCACTCAGAGAGGAGACCCAGGCTTAGCAGAGGTCTTGGAAGTAAGTTGTCTGCTAATACATATGCCTATTTCAAAGCCACTCTCCAAATAAGTCTTGTTCTCTTCTTGAAGGAATAATAAACAGGGCACTCTCATCCTGAGAGACCCACTTGTCTACCATCTCATTTATTCCTGTTCCAAATTCAGGGAGAAAATAGAAAATTGTTGAACTTTTTTTTAAAAAATATTTTATTTATTTGACAGAGAGAAACATAGCCAGGGAGGGAACACAAGCAGGGGGAGTGAGAGAGGGAGAAGCAGGCTTCCCGCCGAGCAGGCAGCCCGGGTGTCCGTGATCATGACCTGAGCCGAAGGCAGTCGCTCAACCAACTGAGCCACCCAGGCGCCCCAAATTGTTGAACTTTTAAAACCACTGAACTTCGTCATATAAAGTAACTGAACTCTGCTTTTTTGAAACACAAAGGGAATGGGGCGCCTGGGTGGCTCACTCGGTTACGTGTCCAACTCTTGATTTTGGCTCAGGTCATAATCTCAGGGTCGTGAGATCGAATCCCGCCTTGGGCATGTGCTTAATGTGGAGTCTGATTGAGATTCTCTCCTCCCCCTGTTCATGTGTTCTCTCTAAAATAAATAAAATCTTTTTTAAAAAATGCAAAGGGAAGGGCACCTGGGTGACTCAGTCAGTTAAGCGTCTGCCTTTGGCACAGGTCATGACCCCAGGTCATGCGCGTCCCTGCTCAGCTAACCCTGCTTTTCCCTCTCCCTCTGCCACTCCCCCCACTCCTGCTCTTTCTCTCTCTCTACCACATAAAGAAAATCTTAAAAAAAAAAAAAACCGCAAAGGGGAAAATCCAAACTTATAAAAGATGTACATTAAGATTCTTTTCCTTCACTCAAAGGATTTGGAACACTGGGATTCCCTCATGCATTAAAGTTTCATAGACAATTCAGCATTGACAGTGTCCTCAAGAGAGGGAGGAACCTCTACTATTAAATGTTTAACTGGAATGAAGGCAAAGCTTCTCTGCACTAAGATACAAGTTGTAGGGGAAAGGCGATCTGCTGTATCCACGGGTCTTCACGATTATGTCCTTGCATGAGTCGGAGGACAGCTGGTAGATTCGATAGCCCTGAAATTCTGTAAGGGCTCATTTCTTCGGTGTTCTGCAGCATCTGGGACAAAGACTACCCAACCTGGAAATGGTTAGCTATCACGAAGGCAAATGGCTAAGAGCCAATTAACAGACTCCTTGGCTGACAGTCTGCAAGCTTCCAAGCTCGTAGGAAAATATTCAAATGATTAAATCTTAGACAACTCAACTATTAAAGCATTAGGGGGGAAAGGAGAGCAAATGCTGATCTGTCCACAGACGTTGGTTGGGTTTCCACTGGAGGGTAAAATGTGACTACATTTTCACCACTATACAGGGGGGCAGCGGCTTTGCCCATGCAAATGCTTAGATACAAATGTGCATTTGAGAGCTCATGAGGGGGTGATGGTCCCCAGCTCTCTCTATCCAATTGAAATCTCTGCTGTGTCAGTTTGTCTTAAATGTTTCTCTTCAAAGACTAAAATTGACCCCCGAGGTGAGGCTCATGCAGGCAAAGTTTCAAGCCCGAGCCACACGGGCAGGTGGGCAGAGAGGCAAGTCGCCTCTGCTATGTGGGGCACACTTCAAGGAGGAGCAGAGAGGGTCTACAAAGTCAGGAGCAAGAGAACAAGGAAAGCAGGAGTGAGGAACTCGTGGGCAGGCATGGGTGCCATGTGGGACCGAAGGGGTCCTACCAGGGAGGAAGATATAAGGTATTCAGGGCCCAGCTAGGCTGCCCCAGCTCCTTCACTCAGTCTGTCAACATCTGTGAGTGTTGGAGGTACCCTGGTAGGCACCACGCACGGTTCCTGCCTTCCAGGAGTTTACGGTCTAGCGGAGGAGACAGATATTAATTAGGTAATCATACAACCTAATGTGTCGTCATGCATTCTGTTATTCTGAGTCAGAGAAGCAGGGTGTGGAGGCTCTCCCCAGAAGAAACAGCACTTGACCCAGGATCTGAAGGATGATGGAGGGGGCGTCCTTAGGCAATGCCTGTGCATGCATGTGCAAGCTGGTCGGCATGCCAGAGTTAGGAACCAGGTATTTTAGGCAGAGGAAATAATTACTTGTGTACTGGCCCCAAGACAGGAGGCAGATGGTAGGTTCAAGAACCAAAGGGAAGTTAGGGTGACCGGGACACAGTGCCTGGGAGATGGTCAGAGAGGAAGAACATTCTCCTCTGTCCAAGAATATTCCCATCCTGTGGGACAAGGAGGTCATATAGTGAAAGACTCACCCTTCCCCCTTTCATGCTGGGTGTTGCAGGAGGGAGTGCCCCTCTGTGGTTTCGGTTAATAAGCGTGGGAACCAATCAGATCTTGCTGGTGTTCAAATTTAAATGTCAGCCAATAAGAGTCCAAGTACCGCGAAAAGTCCCGAACTTGTTTGTGCCTGTCTATAAAAAGCTGTAAAATCTGCTGTAAGGGGCCTCTTAGCATCACCAGTAACGAGTTTGCGGAGGTCCCAGTTCGAACTCGCAATAAATGACCCTTGCTGTTTGGCTTTGACTCTGGACTCTGGTGGTCGTCTTTGGGGGGTCTCCGAATTTGCGCATTACAATAGAGCCTTATGGTCATGTGTGAGATGTTGGCTTTATCCTAAGTGCAAGAGGGAGGTTGACTGTTAATTTTTTATATCAGCCAGGCTAAGCTGTGTGCCCGCTGTTTGGTGGAACACCACTAGAAATGTTGCTGAGCTGTTTTTAGATGAGATTAACATTTAAATCAGACTTTGGGTAAAGCAGATAACGCTCCATAATGTGGGTGGGCCTCATTCAATCACTTGAAGGTTTCAAGAGCAAAGATTGAGGTTCTCCAAAGAATAAGAAATTCTCTTCGAGACTGCAACACAGAATCTCGCCTGTGAGATTTGGACTCAAGACTTCAACATTGACTCTTCGGATTTTCCAGACTGCTGGCCTGCCCCACAACCTAACTTGCCAGGTCCCATAATCCCTTAAAAGTAAATGACATACTCCTGTTGGTTCTCTTTCTCTGCAGAACCCTAACATAGAAGCCAAGAAGGGTTAAAAGGTGTGTGTACTACAAATGTAGGTAAAAGATAAAATATCAGATGACTGCAGTCCCAGAGATGGGCTGAAGACAGAGGGAAGCAAGACAGCCAGGCAGGAGGGATTTAGAATCTAAGCCAGAGATGATGTTACCTCAGAAGATGGTGGGGGCTGTGGTGATGGAGAGAAGTAGACGCATTCCAGAAACGTGAAAATGGTAACGTCGGTTATTAGCGGATGTGGTAAATGAGAGACATTTACCAGTGAGTCTCAGGCTCTGGCTGGTGTCCCGAGGCAGACGGTTCGGCGTTACTTCCGTGAAGGTGAGGTGAGGGCAGGAGAGGAGCTCACCTGCTGGCACTGAGGGGGAGGGCACATGCAGGTGGGCACACACACAGAGCAGGACCTGAGAGGAAGGGCCGAGGCTGGACATACATGTCCTTTGACAATGACAACATCAGAAGGCATGGGGCCAAGGGCTGAGCCCCAAGGCCCGCCTCCGTTTCCAAGCCAGGAGCACTAGAGACGCAGAAGGGCACCGTGTTGCTGAGTCACCGAGGCTGCTTCAAACACGTTTGGAAAACCCCAACACGGGATTCCCTCTGGGAGACCGACTGGGACATCAGCGTCGCAAAGGTGTTAGGAATAAAAAAGTGCAAAGAAAAAACCAGGGTTTCCTGCAATGAACTTGGTTCTCCTCCATCCAAGGATATTCCCATCCTGTGGGATAAGGAGCATGATGGGACCTGCTCGCAGGGAATAGGCTGGTGTAGGAGAGGGAGGCTGGGAGGGCAATCAGGGTTTCCTCCGAATGGAGGGGACACGGCTGGGGCGGAGGCAGAGAGGATGGCGGGTGGAGCAGGAAGGAACTGCGCTCCCTCCCTTGGGGCTGGACAGAAAGCCCTGGAGACAAAGCACAGCCAGAATGCCAGGGGGGCGAAGGGATCAACGCACCCTGCCCTCAGACCAGTAGAATCATTGAAGGATGCCTAGAGCTGGAGAGGGAGTGCTCATGCAGGGGTGAAGAGGGCAGTGGTGGGGGAGTTAATGCAGACTCCTGGGGGTGGGGATCTGGCAGGGAACCTGGGGAAGATCCCATATGAGGAGACTCGGCTGCCTGCCTTTGCTGGAAGCATGGGGGGTATAGAGGGGGGTCCGCGTTCCCATGGAGTCTCAAACCCGCCCGGGCTGTCTTGCCTTCATGAACAAAGCGGGGCATTCGAGGTCTGCTGCGGGGGCCTGGGCTGCCTGTGAACTGCTCAGGAGGAGGAACGAAGGGGACAGGCACCCATGCCTTCCGGCTCTGAGTGGGAGTGATGTACATGCCGTCCTCCCACCCTCGGGTGTGGCCCATGCCCCTCCCAGCCCCGTGAGAGGGTGGAAGTTGGGGGAACAATGACAGCGCAGTGGGCAGCGGCAGCCTAAGAAAGAGGGAGGTGGTGAGGGCAGACAGCAACCCTGCTGCTCAGAGCAGCCCAGGCTGGATCTCGCCTCTCCCGAACACGCAGCTGGCTTTGGTCATAGGAGGTCACGGCGCTTAGAAATCACAAAGGCTTTGGGCCTCCAGACTCGTTCATCAAAGGGATGGATCTCCCTGAGGGGAGAACGCGACCAAGGAAAAAGCATCTGTCAGATGAGAACTGGAACACATACTCTTCAGCCCCACAGCCACTTACAGCTTTCATCAGGAAATGAGAAAAACACGAGGAAATATTTGTAGAGAATTGGGCAAAGGCACCTTCCTCTGTACGCTTCGTAGAACGTAGAGAAAGGAAGCCTCAGAGAACGAGCCTCCGGGTGCTAGTCGGTGCTAGCTGCACGCATGCATTCGTTATTCTTGTCCAATATTTATTAGGCCCCAACTGTGTGTGTAGCAGTCTTCCAGGTGCTCTGGAGACGGTGGTGAATAAGTTAAGTCCTCTGTCCTTTTGTGGCTTACTCTCTAGGGAGGGCAGAGAAACCCCGAGTACAAACAAATCACATATAATAATATCTCTTACACTTGGCTGAGGATCAAGGTCACCTAGGGTGGTGACTCTCAACCAGGGGTGATTTTCTGCCCTAGGGAAAATCTGGCTAGAGTCAAAAATGTCCGAAGACGTTTTTAGTTGTCACAAGCAGGAGGGAATGCTGTCGGCATCTAGTAAATTAGGCTCAAGGATGCTGCTGAACATCGAACAGTATAAGGACAGACCTCACAGCAAAGAACACCCAGCCCAAGGTGTCAGTGGGGCCAAGGATGCAGAACCTGGGCCTGGGGTTTTGCTACTCAAAGTGTGTTTCATGGACCAAGGATAGCAGCGGCACTTGTTAGAAATGAGTAATGCCACGTGGTTCCGAGGCGGTTCTGAGGCCTGTGACAGTTTGAGGAGCACTATCCAGGTGCAAACACTGGGTTAGCAAGCAGGACAAGAGCCCGGGGAGTCCCTGCAAGCATACCTGCACATTCTTTCAGGTGCACTGACAGGCAGCACCTGTGAACTTTTGCTCAGTTGGGAGCCTCTTAAAATGCAAAGATTCCTTGTTCCTGCATATTCTTAGGTCCACAGGAAGAATCAGTGTGCTTAGAACTCCCTGTGGACATCAGATGAAGAGGCTTGGGATACACAGCACACACGATGCGATGCGGGCGACAGCTAAAGTCTCAGTCTGAGTCTGCAGCCCTAGCTGGAGAATCTCAGTTGGCCTAGGGACGCTAGAGAGAGAGAGAGAGGGAGATGTGGATGCCATTTATTTTATTTTACTATTATTATTTTTGATGTGTGCAATTTATAAAGATGCTGTTATCCAGAAAGCTGATTTTATCTACTTAATTATGGAAAATGGAAAGCGGGCCCTAATAAAACTGCCAGGCCAGGTGTTCAAACGTGCACTTTTGTTGCATTTATCATAGTCTAACTTTTTGTTCAAAGACAATCTTAAAAGAATCTGAATATCCAAAATGGGCAAGAATGAAGTGACTCTGGTTTACATGGATTTTTTTCATGCCCTGTTTGTTTCATGGCCTGGTTCAAGGAGACGCAGTTTGAAAAAGACAACAGTTACTTGAGGTAAGTAGGGCCCTGTTAAATAAATGTTTTTAAAAGAGAGCTCTTGTCCACATCTGTGTGCCCTCACAGAGTTAAGGAGATGGCTATGAGCGTGAATTTTAACTGTGCCCATGGAGCAGTAAACATCATTCTTCACTTTGTCTTAAAAATAATCCCACGCAGATAAGCCCAAATATTCCTAAAAATAGTTCTGAAAGCATATGTTCCAGAAAATGGGAACACAGGATGTCACTGATGAGAGAAGTGCGATTTCTTTTTTTAATCCGGTGGAGAAAACAGGCCTCTGTTTCTCCACATTTAAACTATGACCCTTTGAGCGCCCATAGTTCAGGAGCAACGTAAGTCATCGAAAGACTTTGAACTGTCAGATGTTATGATGTTTATAGCGATCCAAACCTCTCTTTTGGGGGCCTGCCCAGATCCTCTAGGGCAATATAGATATATGTATCTCAGTACCACTAACTAATGCAATTAAAAACAGAAGAAAAACAAAGTGCTTAGTAGCTATGACCTTTTTAGTTTAACTGAGTTAATCCAAAACATGCTTTGAGCAAAATGAAAATTAATGACTATCTTATTTTTTGCCATACTTTTTTTTCCCCACATGGATGCCAAAGCCTCACCCTTAAATATAAAAGAAATAAAGGTCACGTTTTCCTTGCAAAGTTTAAGTTTCTCTCACCAAACTGCTGTGCTCTGTACATGAAAACCAATTCTTTAACCGAAGGCCAAGGCTAGAAGTATTTGTAGGCCTTCCTATTCCATGGGGCACAGTCTATCATCAGAAGCTACTAAATATTGTGCAATGGTAGAGCTCAGTCCGGGTTGTCAGTGTTTGGAATATTATACAACAAGGAGGTGAAAACAAGATAAAAATTGGGCATGGAGACACCTGGGTGGCTCAGTCGGTTAAGCGGCTGCCTTCAGTTCAGGTCATGATCCTGGGGTCCTTGGGATCCAGCCCTTGTTGGGTTCCCTGCTCAGTGGAGAGCCCGTCTCTCCCTCTCCCTCTGCTGCTCCCCCTGCTTGTGCTTTCTCTCTCTCTCTGTCCAATAAATAAATATTCTAAAAAAAACAACTGGGCACTGGTTACCATGTGAGAGCAGGGCTGTACTTCCTCATCAGCATGAGGAAAATCTGACATGCTTTTACTGAAGTTTGAGTGGCATCCGTATGAGGACCTTAGCAAGGACCAGCTTCTATCTCATTCTGTACAGCAATGTTATAAGATTTTATCTTTAGCATTGAGAAAAAAGAATTAAGAATTAAGGATGCCACTGGAGAACTAGTGTCTACTATTTATAAATGCACTGTGTACTTGGATGGAAACATGCTCATCTATGGTGGTTCTATAAGGTTTTCTCTTTTGCCTCTAATCAATACTGATTCATAAAATTAATAAGAATCTTTAATAAGATCACTAGTATAAATCTATACCTGGGTATCTCTGTATCTATCTAAACATCAAAAGCCTATAACACACACAGACGCCTAAGTATATATTAGCAATAATGAGTCAGAAACTATAAAGGGATAAAATCCCATTTACTGCAGAAAAACTAATCACAAGACTCTAGGAATAAAACTAACCAAAAAAGTAGTTGGTGGGTTTCAAAGGCAGAACCCTATAAAACAACACTGAGACTTCAAGGTGGTTTTGAAAAACACAGAAGAACATCCCACATCCCGGAGTTCACGATTCTATATTTTAAACATGTCAATTTTTACCAAATCACTTTATGCATCGATTACAATGACAATCAAAATTCCAATATGATTTGGGGAGGTTTTGACAAACTGGAAAAAATGATTCTAAAGCTTTATCTGGAAGAATAAACAGGTGAGAATATTTGCAAAGCAAAAAAAAAACAAAAAACAAAAAAGAGGAGAAATAGTTGTTCCAGGAAAAAAGTGACACATTAAGACAGAATAGAACATTTCCAAAGAAATGCAAATTCTATAAGATTCAGTACTTGATAAATTCAGCTTTTCAAATCAGTGGGGAAAGCAAGGGTTATTCAATAAAAGGAAATGGGATAAACAGCTGATCATTTAGAAGGAAGAAATCCGAAAGTTAGAGCCATATCTCATATCTTATACCAAATTATGTAAACATAAAACATACAAGAACAAGAAAAAATGTGCGTACACATAAGAGCCCAGGGGCAGGAAAGTACTTTCTAAACATACATGACAAGGAAGCATACATAAAGAAAAGATAGATAAGACTGATACACAAGAATCTGAAAAACTGTATGTCAAAAACCCCATAAAATGCAAATGATAGGGTAAAAACATTGTTATACATGTAACAAAGAATAGTATCTCTAAAGAGCAAATGATTAAGAAAAAGACAAATATTCCAATTAAAATGGGGTTTTAAGAGGTGAACTGGTGACTCACACACAAAGGAAGAACTAAGTCAGTAAATCTATTGGAGGAGTTTGTGTCTGGCTGCCCCCAATTTCAAACAAAGGTACAGGTTAACTTTATAATGGTGATATTTAGTATTGGTGAGGACAGGGAGAACAGGCATGCTCACGAACTTTTGGAGAGAATACAAATTAATGTAACCCTTTGAGGAACAAGTTGGCCATATATCTCAAAACATTAACAACCTATATATACCTTTGGCAAAATGAGAGCATCTTTAGATACCTGACCTCGGGAAATTTCCATGAGTGTTGATTGCGACACTTTTTTTTTTTTTTTTTAGTATTAAGAGCTGAAATGTCAATAAAAGGGAATTGGTTAAATGAATTATGATCGTGATCATACAATGGACAGACATAAACCTATTAAAGATGGAGTAAAAGGATTCATAGTACAGAGCATAGTAATGCATGATATGAGCCTATATTTGTGTAGATATATATTATGCAGATAGAAAAGATACTGAAAGGATACATCAAAATGTTTACCATGGGGTGCCTGGTGGCTCAGTTGGTTAAGCAATTGCCTTCGGCTCAGGTCATGATCCCAGAGTCCCAGGATCGAGCCCTGCATCGGGCTCCCTGCTCAGTGAGGAGCCTGCTTCTCCTTCTGACCCTCCCCCTTCTCATGCCTCTCTCTCACGCTCACTCTCTCTCAAATAACTAAATAAAATCTAAAAAAAAAATGTTTACCATGGATATCTCTGATTGGTTGAATTCATTAGCTAAAAAAATAACGTATTAAGTGAGTTCTTTATGCCTCTTAGGGATTCTACAATCAATATGTATTATTTTGTAATGAACACAAAAATGTGACTTTTAAAACATCTGGCAAGAGGCATAAAACTTTTGCAAAAGGGGTTGAGATAGTCTGGGTTCCCTCTAATTCATAAATCCAGACGTCAAAGGAAATAGCTGTGCTGCTCCAGAAAAATACTTTAAATTCATAGATTTCAGCAATTGTCTTATTTTATTTTTATTTAGTGACCATTTTTTAGCATTTACTCTATACAAGGAACTGTTCTAGGCACTGAGGATAAAGCGATGAACAAAACATACAAAAACCTCTCTGCTCTTGGGCAACTGACATTTTGTACGGGGGGGACCGGAAAATAAAAGGTTTTGAGCAGAGGGGACATTCATCAGTATTTTAGAAAGATGTCCTCTCCACACCCGCCTAAGGGCCACTTGTGAGCTCGAGGTTCTTCTTCTGTCCCTGAAACGACATGTAGAGTCTGCTCCACTCACTGGGGCCATGTCGCTCTTGGAATTAGAATCCTCCTCTTGGCTCTCTGGCAGCACCTGGTGCTAACCGGGGGCCAAGTCATACAATAGCTCACTCAACACAGGTCATCTCAGCACAACATTTATCTCTAGACACAGTGCCTTTCACGCTACTGGGCATTGCATTCTTTCCGCTATCACAATAATACCCAGATGGTGCGCCAAGAGAAAGCAAGAGGAACAGAGAATTTTCCTGGGAGACAGGAGACTGAGTTATTTTGTCTGCCACCCCCAAGGGATTGAAGTCTGCTGGGCTACCCAGGTCTGTAGAACAAGGAGCCGGAGAGATGAGCCAGGAGGCTCCTGTTTCCGGGTGTAGGAGTCCATACAGACGCGTGCCCCCAGCTTTCTGATTCCACTTGGCTTTGTGCCTTGCATCGCGCACGTGACTAAGTCTGGATCACACTGAATAATGCGCCTGTGTTCTCCATGAACTCAATTCTTACATTTTTGCTTTAGTCCCACAGGCAGATGGTAAATGGGTTGAAGCCACACTGCAGGTAGGTACTTCATAAATCCTGTTAACAAGCCCTCCATTTAAATCAATCACCTCAATGCAACACCTTTCCACTCACAGCGATTCCATGAAAATGTTCATATACTCTTGCTTTGGACTACACCCCTGAGGATGCGCTCCTTCTTAAGACGAGCAGCATGGAAGAGCACCCCCAATGGGTCTCTAGCATCTTGCCTCTAGGGCTCCACACTTGCCTTAGCGGGCCCACTGCAGCCCCCAAAGTTCTCCGGTACCCGGTGTGAAAAAAGGCCGAGGCCATGGCAAGTCAGGCAAGAAAGAGTTTCATCTCAACTTGTTTACAAGGCAGGCAGTGGTGATTTTGTCTGTCCTTCCTGGAGCTCTTCAGTATTTTAATAAAGGACTATAAGAGCTCTGAATAAAATGTGCCAGGGTGGAACAGAACCCAGATGAATTATTTAATAGCATGCACCTTGTGATCAATAGCAGTGTGGGCTAGATTTTGACAAAAACAAAACAATTTCATTTTTCCTTTGATCTTTACAGTGTTCACAGAGTGACTTGCGGTGATAGTTAACAATTCTGCTGTTTGGACTGGAGGCGAAGAAAATTGAGTTTCCAGTTCTTGAGATTAGCATTTCATGGTCACCAACTCCTACACTTTTTTTTTTTTAATGTATACATAATACAAAAGACAACCCCTAAATGCCTACAAGTCTTTCTCCAGTCACATGGACACATTGGTACTTCTAAATGTGATTATGTTTTTGTTTTTGTTTTTTTTCCCCTTCTGGCAAATAAAGCATCTCGCTCAGGTCCCAAGTTTGTTGGCATGAAGACCGAATTAGAAATCGGAGTCCTTATGCCTTTTGCTTCTGATCAGCCTCATCTTGCGACAGTCAGCTGATGCTAACGGTGACCACCACAAAAGAACGTTTTTCACTGTAAAGAATATGATGTTTGATTTTTTAATGAAATCTTCTTGTCAGCAGAGTAGGAGTGTCTCAGTTCCTTTGTCAATTAACTTGGAAGAAATAACGATTGAGAGATTCTTCGGGTTTCCAGCCCGGTTTCATCTGTGCAAGGGCCCGGATACTCTTAGATATCTGATATTCCTTGACATTCTTTCCATTCTAGACCCTTCAGACTCACGGATTCCACCCCACAGAGCGGCCAGATCGGCCCCACCAAAGTACCTTGTGTTTCACACTTGTTCAGGCTTCTAGGAGTCTCGGAACTTCAGGACAGTCCTGTGGAGGTGTCGCCTTCAGAGGCCATTTGCTGCTTCTTTTTGATACACTCCCCTCCCCTGCTGCCCACTCCCTTCCCCGCAGGTCTGGATGACAGAAGCTTTGGCCTGAGCCTCTGAGTCCTCCTTACCCTCAGTCCTGGCCAGTGTCCATCAGCCCGTCTCTGCTGGCCGGAGGCGGGTCCAACCCCCATCCCATGGTTTTGTATGTGAAGGAAAGAAACAACCGAATTTGTTCTGGACACACATAGAGCTGAGCAATGGCAATGGTCCCCTGGACAGCTCCTTGCTGGGGTATTTGTCTCTCTAATAGTGTCTTCCAAGAACCAGGTCCTGGAAACAAGAAGGATACATGCTTCTCCTTCAGAGAGGAGAAACTCTCCTGGGGGTTGGGGAGGGAACCACCCCCCTCATTCACAGAACCTAGCGACACGGAAACCAGCCACTCCTGGGTGACTGCATGCCACGCAGTTCTGCCCCAGCTCTTCCTCCAGCTTGGAGGCCAGAAACTGGGCAGGACCTTCCCAGGAAGCCCTTCCAGATGCTGCCATGTTTTTCCCTGGAGGGACGTGGAGTTCCTCCATTCAGGTCATGGCTCGGCTGCCTGCCTTTTCCTCCAGATTTGTAGCAGGGACAAGGACCCTGCCCTGTTCCCTGAGAAACCCCAGGGTCCAGCCCAGCGCTGGGCACCCATGGGACACTAAGTGGGTCCTTTGGAGCCAGCAGAGCCTGAGACCATGATCCTCCTATCTCGGTGGTCCTAGCAGCTGCCTGCCCAGCCTTACTCCTTTTTTACCTCCTGGGACACCTCCTGTATTACCATAGAGCTCTTGAGGGGTTTCTCCCCTTTTCCCTGAAAGGCAGAGTGGGTACCTGCAGGGAGACAGGAGCGGACAAAGGATAAGGATTCTCCCCCTGACATCTTCCTAGCTGACGTGAACTCCATGCTCTGAGGAGCCCGTTAAATTTCCATGGTGCTGTCTCTACTGACACACATAAAATTCTCCACACACATTTGGTGACATTTAGAGGCTGTGAATCTCAGCATTACTCTAAAAGGATCAGCTGGGGAGTGAGCTAGAAGCAGATTTCCAGGTCCTACTTCCTAAAGATGCTCTGTGGGCTTAGGCTGGGGCCTGAGGATCTAAATTTTAGTGACAGGCATCTGCACCCTTGAAGGTAACAGTGGCTTGAGGACTCTTCCCCCACTGTGTAAGTACTTCTGCTCCCAGACCCTCTCCTGGGGTCTCCCTAAAGACCCTTCCCGGGGAGCCCCGGCCATAGGTCCTGGGGTCTCCCAACTCAAGTGGCTGATGGCAACTGGGGGCCTGCACAGAGTGGACAAGGGCAGAGCCCCTCCTCACAGAGCATCCCGTCTGGTAGATAGGAGCCAACCCCGGGAGCTCTGCTGGCCCTTCCCAGAGTTCTCATGGTTACGGGCTCCTGGGCCCTACTTCCTTCCTCACTGCCCTGGGTGGTGGGCTTCATGATCAGCATGGGCTCACAGGCTCTTCTTGTGGGGTTCCGTGGCCCACTTCAGGCTTCAGGGGCCCAGCTGCCCCTGCATGGCCTTGGGGCCCACACACCTCTGTGACTGCCTCACACTGAACCTTCCGACCCCTCCCTGTAAGCAACTCTCTGAGCAGAGAAAGCAAAACACGTTTGTTTAATGTGTTATAAACACCGTGTTTCTCATTCACCCTGCAGAACCCTAGATACTAAGAGAAAAAAGTAAGGCTCCAAGAATCTCTATACGTTCCACGTTTAACTTTCACTCTCAACTCAGCAGTTCAAGGCCAATGTCACGGAGCGCCTGCTCTGTGCCAGGCATGCGCAGTTTGTGTCCCCTTCAATGACAAAGTGAGGGCAGCTGCTGTGTCACCTGCACCGTCCACAGTTATCCTAGCATAGGAGAGTGGGTCTCACATTGGAGACTTAAGCAATGTTCATGTCTAGTGGGGACCCCAACAGCTGGATCAGAATCTCCAGGAGAAGTCTCTGACATGCATATAAATACATTTTATGATTCCAAAGTAATACACAGGGATAGCTGGGTGGCTCGGTTGGTTAAGCATCTGCCTTCGGCTCAGGTCACGATCCCAGAGTCCTGGGATTGAGTCCTGCATCGGGCTCCCTGCTCAGCGGGGAGCCTGCTTCTCTCTCTTCCTCTGCCCTTCCCCCTGCTTATGCGCTCTCTCTGACAAATAAATAAAATCTCTTTTTTTAAAAAAGCAATATACCTATGGTAAAAAAAAAAAAAAAAAAGGATCACATAAAATTTAAAAACCTCTATAGGGACTCGAATCTGTATGGACAATGGAAACCTTTGGCCTAGACTAAGCCGGACAGCTGCTCAGTAGGTACTGGATGAAAACTCGGACAATAAGGCCTTCGAGCCCCAACCATCTAAGGCGCGCTTCTCCCATTCAGTATGAGCAAAGCACAGCAAACACCAACCCGCAGAGGCAGCTGCAAGGGCCGGCCCAGCTGTGACGGCGACATGCAGTCCTCCCAAGGGCCGCCCTCGCACGGGGCCAGCTAACACACCCGAGCTCTGAGCACTAGGCTCCCCCAAAATGTCTTCCTGCTACGTGCCCACTTTTCAGTAGTTCCTTATGGGCTTCGGTTCTAAACATGTCCCTCCAGCTTGTTCAGTTTCTTACTTCTTGCGTTCTAGCAGATTTACAATGAGACACAGCAGCCAATACAGTGTTGTAGGTCTTGCTTGTACAAGTGGTTGGCTGCTTTCAGTTTCTGCAGGAAGCCCCAGGAGCCAGATCTGCCAAGTACAGGCAACAAGCAAGCAACTAGTAAGCAGGCTTAATAAAGACGGTGAGTTTAGGTAATGAAGCTGCTTTTTTCTGATTATAAAACTAATATGTGATGATCATAGAGAATTTGGAATATCAGACTATATACAAAGAGAAAACATAAGATCTACAGAGAAAAAGCTCTTTATATTTCTTCCCATTTTCCTATGGCCATACATATATTAAGATTATCATTTATACACATTTTTGCATTTTGCATATTTACATTTGATGTTGTAACAAGGTCCTTTTATAAGTCATTAAATATTAATGTATTTATGTATTTTGGGGGGACAGTGAGAGTAGGGGGAGGGGCTGAGGGAGAGGATCTCAAGCAGACTCCCTGCTGAGCCAGGAGCTGGTTTCGGGGTTCGATCTCAGGACCCTGAGGTCATGACCTGAGCAAAAACCAAGAGTCAGATGCTCAACCAACTGAGTCACCCAGGTGTCTCAGTCATGAAACATTTTTGAAATCAGCATTTTCATGACTTCCTTCCTAATAGTAATTGCAGAAGTACACAATTGTTCATTTATCCATTTTCTACTATTGTACATTTAAATTGCTCTTAACTTTTTTACAATATTTAAAAGAAATATATTTATTAGAGGGAGAAACCAAGCACAAGCAGGGGGGAGTGCAGAGGGAGAGGAAGAAACAGTGGGGAGCCCGACGCAGGCCTCGCTCCCAGGACCCTAGTCAGACGCTTAACTGATTGAGCCACCCAGGTGCCTCAATTTTTTACACTATTATAAATTAACCCTGTAACGACCATCTTCATGTTAATTTTTCAAGCCAGGTTTCAATTTTGCTTCTCAAACTCTATGAAGTGGTACCTACTTCGATTTCCTTTTATATCGGATTTCTTTCATCATTTTGTTATTTTGGCCCTCACATTAAATTTCTAAAACTTGACACAAAGTGGCAAGATAGCTCCTCATGCTCCTTCTACCCATTCCAGGTCTCTGAAAGCTTTCCTTCCAGACTCTTCGGTGAGCAAAGCATTTGGAACTGGTCTTCTACAAAATGCTATTCATGGCACCCTGCAGCCTGAGACGAGGAAAGACAAGGAGGGAAATAAACTATTTAAGGAGTACTTTACTGAGAAATCTGGAAGTGACCATGGAACATGAACACCATTTTCCTGCCAGAGAAAGTTTCCTGACGGGAGCAGACGGGTTTGTCCGATTCTACAGGTTTTGCCAAATTCTGCTATTCTGTCAGATTCCTGCCACCAGCAGGGGGACAGAGCGGTCACCAAAGCAGCCCTGCATTTGGTGGCCAGTCATACCTACAGAAAGAGGCAAGTGGCCGATTCTGGAGTGGGGTTTTCATCGCCCTGGTGGGGGAGCTGAGCGGTCTTGGGGAAAAGAGCGTCAGACTGGAAGGTGCAGCCAGCTGTGGAGGAGCTGTCCCCCTCCTTCTTTCAGAAGGCTGCTAGGCAGCCAGGTTCCCCAGGCTGGAGCCCGCTGGTCACAGAGAGATGGCATTGCCTCTGCTGGCCAACTCTGGCCAGCGAATCGCCTCTGCAATCTGATTCTGTAATCACCATCAGACTTTCTGTGTTCATAATTGCCAAAATATGCAAATAGTCATTAGAACATTGATGAAAGAAAACCCACAACCATTTATCATCACAGAATAGCTGTTGTTAACTGCTTTTTATGTCTGGGGAGCTTCATGGGAAGCCTGAAAAACCTCTCCATCATCACGCTGTTTGTGTGTGTGTGGGGGGGCTGTAATAATTCTGAGGGACGATCAGAATCAGAAGTGCCCACTTGCATTTCTCTCAAAGAGTTGGTGGAGAAAGCCAGTGTGTGGGGACTGGGAGCTGGGCAGCCCTCCCCGAAGGTCACATTTCCAGATGTCTTCACTCTGGTATATGTTTGGCCAGGAAAGAAAAGGAACCTCTAGCAAGGAGAGATCTTCATTCTGCATTACTGGAACTCGGCGATGTTGTTTTATATCCCAAAGTTCACTTGGTGATTTTGCAAGATGCCAGACCAATAATTTTTCTTTTAGTCATGACTCCCTAGAACCACCCTATGCACTGTCAAGTGGAAAAATGGAATCATAAAGACCTGAAATGACGATCTTAGGCAGAAGAAATAAACCCAAAACACAATTTTGAGCCTCCCATTGCTTTAGTCTGAATCCAATCTTTCTTTATTGATGGGCTGTTGCCTTTTTTATATTAGAAATTCCTCAGTCCCACAAACTTGGATCCCATTTCAGCACCGAAGTTATTAGTTTTGTTTTCCTTTAGAATTGGTAACGGCTGGAAGTGAGAGCCCTCTGGATGGGCCACTCTTGTCACTCAATGGCCCATCTGGGGCTCTCTGGGTGATGGATGGCTCTTAAACAGTTTCCCTCTGGTAATGCAAACCAGCCGAGGCGCAAAATGAACCACAAACTCGCAGTCGTGCACACCAGGCATCAGTCTTCTGGGAATGAGAGTGACACAGACGTCACCAAGCTCAGAGTGATTACCAGCCTTTTCCTGGAACGCCGACATTGCACTTGGACATTGCACTCCTGTCCTGTATGGCGGCCACCACCACCTGTAAGCTCCTGAGCACTCCAAATGTGGTCAGTCTGAGTTGGGATGTTTTGCGAGTGTAAAACACCAGATTTGGAAGATTTAGTACAAAAAGGAGAATATAAAATGATCACTTGCTCAAATGAGAATACTCTAAAGAACTGGGTGAAATAAAATTATTATTAAAATCAGTTGCAATGCTGGGGGGCCTGGGTGGCTCAGAGGGTTAAGCCTGTGCCTTTGCCTCAGGTCATGATCTCAGGGTCCTGGGATGGAGGCCCACATCGGGCTCTCTGCTCAACAGGGAGCCTGCTTCCTCCTCTCTCTCTGCCTGCCTCTCTGCCTACTTGTGATCTCTCTCTCTGTGTTGAATAAATAAAATCTTTAAAAAAGTCAGTTGCACTGCTTCTTTTTACTAGTGTGCAGTGGATGCTAGAGAATGTAAATGGACATGCTTGCATTTGTAGCTCATTTCTACATTTCTATGATATGGTTTAGGTGGTCAAAAATATCCATTGGAAATTAGTGGAAAACCTCTATATGTTATTTACTAGGGTGGCTAGTACTCTGCCTGGAGGTCCACAGCGTGAGCCCTCCCCCTGGCGTGGATCCTTCAGTTCTGGTCTGGTCTGTCTGCTCTCAGATCTGTCTAATGTTCTCGTTTTTTCTCATCCCCACAGTGGTGTAGAAATGAAAGTAGAAGTCCGCAGAGATGGGCCAAGCCCACAAGAGGTGTACCACAAACCCTTTAAGTATCTTGATGCTCAAGTTATTTTTAGAGCTAACTTCACAAGACCCACCGAAGTCCTGCCCCTGGAATAAAATTTTGCTTTTTTCTCAGTCTTCAACCTAACACAGTCTGGACACACATCTAACCACGCAGCTCCATGAAATGTGAAATTCCACTTCAGCCCTGACTGCTCGATTTCTGTTCATTTATGTAAAGACCCTCACATATCAGATGATTCACTAGAGACTAAAATCCCAACATGGCAAAAATTGGGTTTCTTTAGTCTCTCATCAGAGCAGCCCCTGTGAGTTCTAAGAGCCCCAGGCTTCTCTCTCAGCCGCGGTCCAACCCTCACCCCACGTCTCTGTACCTGCTGCAGCCTTCCCAAGAATGTCTGGCTCCAGCTTCTCCCTCTCCAAAACCCCACTCGCCACTGGAGAAATGTTTTGTCACGGCTACAGTGATCCAGGCAATCTACTAGGCCTCACAGAGCACAGTGTGGCATCGAGTCCTGCCCCACATCTGAGGACAGGCAGTATTAGACTGTCCCTGATCCGGAGATGGGGATCCCGAGGCTGAAGGGCCAAGCACTCAGCCCAGATCATGGCAGTGAGTGGCAACATCAGGGTCCCGACCGCCTGCCTCCAGACCTTTCTATGCAGCTTGGCTTCACGTGTCTCCTGTAGCAATCCCTCCGCACCCACTCCCTCACACAACCTCCTCTCCGATTGAAGCCTGTCCCCCACCTCAGTTTTCCTTTTGGCTCCCCCCACACTTCTTACTGGCTTCAGCTCACCTGGAACGCATCTTGGCCCATGTTTGACCTATCCCCTCCCGCCCCCCGGGCAACCTTCTCCTCCCAAGACCCTCCGCCAAGCCCAGGCCTGCCCGAAGACCTCAGCTGTCACTTCCTGCTCAAAGCCCCTGCTCTCTTAGCAGCCTGGCACCCACTGTCCCTATTCTTAGTGCCGAAGGGACTGACCTCCCGGCTTGGGACTCTTCATCCGTAGCTTTCCTTTGAGATCTGAGAACCTCTTTGACTCTTCATACAAAGTCCTGATGTTTTCACAAACAAGGGCAAATATTTTATTCCTTTCAAACTTTGCTTGACCCGCTGGATTCCAGACCACCCCTGCCCCGCAGTGAGGAGAAGGCCATCATCAGGCTCCATCTCAATGAACCCATGTCCCCTGCATAATGGGAACACGCGTGGGCCCAGCCACTGGGGACGACTTCACTCCTGGCTCTGCTATTTACCAGCGGAGAGACTTTGGGAAGTTACTGGTCCCCTTCAAGCCTCAGTTTCACCAGCTATAAAATGGTACAACAGTAATAGCTCCTGAGAAGGACTATTGCTGAGTGGATTAGCCTGCAGAACGCATGGAAACAGTCCGCTGGACACGTGTGAGCCATTGCCTGTCTTCCCTACAGCTGCTCTCTGGGCCGAGTGGGAACTACCTGCCGCTCACTAAATTCAAAGAATTCTAGCTCGTATCCCTACATTTCCCTCTCCCATCATTCGTTTCTGAAACAACACCTCCCTTCCGCTCTCTGCCCTCCCCCCACCACTGCCTCAGTCAGTTCATGTCCTCCTGTCTTCTGAAATCCCGCTCAGATTTGTTTTCCCCACAAAACCTCTCCTGATTCTCTCCTCGGTTCATGGTTTCCTCCGTCCTCTCACATGCCTGGTTCTCAGCCAGGGGGTGGCTCTTGTGGGGGAACTAAACATCCTGCGAACATGGGACATCCCCCCACTCCCACCCCACCAAGAATTCTCTGGCCCCAAAATGTCTATAGTGCAAAGACGGTCATCCCTGCCCTAAAGTCATCAGTCCAGTTTATGTTCCTGTTTAATGGCCACAACAACAACAACAGCCTTCCTGGCGGTCTGCACACCAAGGAGAGATGCCTCAGGAGGAACTAAACCTGGTAACACCTAGATCTTGGGCTTGTAGCCTCCAGAAGTCTGAAAAAAATAAATTTCTGCTGTTTGAAAAGAGAAAAAAAAGAAAAACCCTTCAGTGATTTCGCTGGAGCTCGCCAGCCTCCGGCTAGGTTTCTTCTGCTTCTTCCACAGTACTTAAGACAGTGCTGTGCTTAAAATAGATTGATTAATTGATACTGATTAATTTTCTAACTAAACAGCGAGTCAGGAGTATTTTTCATCAGATGTCTGGGGTATGTCATCACAAGATGAAAAATAGCCACATGAATGTTTGAAACATCCTGTGCTGGTTGAGAGAAAAATGCAGAAGTCCAGTTGCCAAGCCCAAGTTTGTCCCATCACAGGGGGGTCTGGGGGTCAGAACGCCCCCTCTGCACCCCTGTCACCATCGGACACAATTACACAGGCCAGCTCTTCGTGACTGGTTTCTCATCTGTGTTCTTTTCTAAGAACTTGACCTTTTGGTTGATATTCATGGGATTAATATGCTAGAAGACAGCAAACCCTGCTCCTCCAAATCTAAGAGAAAACAAGTCTTTTCTCTAGAATGGAAGTGGCAGCGAGGAAGGGGCATCAGTGATCTGAAACTGGTGTCAAGGGGCCCCTGGGGGTTCAGCTGGTGAAGTGGCTGACTCTTGATTTCGGCTCAGGTCATGAGATCGAGACCCACGTCCGGCTCCACTCTGAGCATGGAGCCTCCTTAAGATTCTCCCTTTCCCTCTCCCTCTGCCCCTTCACCCCTGACTCGTGCTCTCTGTCTAAATAAATAAATAAAATTGATGTCGAGTTGTTTAAGGCACAGGTAAACAGAAGGCCTGGTGACTATTCCCTAGTCTGCCATAGGTCTTTCCTGCAAAGATGATTACCAAATAAAGAGGGGGAAGAAAAGACCACCCTTCCCACCAGCACTTCCCACCAGCACTTCCCCACACCCATAAGTGGGCGGGGCTTCTGTCGAGCTCAATGACCACGCCCCGGACCCGCTCCTGTCCAAGGTGAGGAAGCTGAGGAAAGGCCACAGGCATCCCTGTTGGTCTTAATAAACCTCTCTGTGCAGAGTGGAGAACAGAGGGTAGCCCCATCCCAAATCCCCATACTTCACCTCTTGGCTCGAAAAGCCTCGAATTCCAGTCTACTACAGAGAGCTGCACGTATTTGGGGTGGAATTTGTAATAATATTTAGATAAAAGCTCCCCAACTTGGTGGGAAGGTGTGCTGTCCTTCCAGATGATGCTCAAATGACATTCCGAGTTCAGTAAGGTAGGCCCAAAGCACAGGGAAGTTACACAAATTGAAAAAGAAACTCATCAAGGATCAGAGTCTACCATTACGAGCAGACCTTTTCTCTGGGTGTTCGCAACATTCTAAATCAACCATGTCATCAACCATCTGATGGTTGCCAGATGGAGTCAGAAGGTTGGGGCGTCACTGACAGCTGGCCCGGCCCGTTCTCATCCTCCCAAATGGATCCATTATACCTGAGTGAGCATCGAAGATTTACAGCCTGTAAAATAGATGCCCACAGGTCCTCCTGCTAGGATTTTTGGCTCAGAAGGAGCCCTGAACAGACGTACATGAGGAGGGCAATCCCATGCTGTGGGGGACAGACATCAGCAATCCTTTGATAGGAGGTGAAAGGCAAACATCCCGCGAGGCAGGGGGAGGCGAGTCTCTGTCACACCGAGTATCAGATTCTACCCCAGTCCCCCGACTTGGACACCCTGGAGGGTCCCACCATCTGTCTGTGCAGGCCCTTCAGGTGACTGTGCTCCCTGTTCACATGTCAGAACTGGTGGCCTCATCAACAGCACACAATCTCACCATATTAATGACATAATGTCATTTAATGACATAAATGTCATTAAAAACAAAAACGATTCTGTTTAGATATTTCAGATGATTCCATCATTTACAACTTTACAATGACCTTGATAGAAACAAAACTGCTAAGAGTATAATTTGCATGATTATAGTGGCTCGTATTGAGTGAGGACTCAAGTATATGTTGAATACGTGAAAAATGAACGAATGTATGAGTTCTTCAGTGAAATGGTGAAGCGAAAAGCCATTCTCCCAAGCTTTAGTCTAAAGCAGTCCAAAGCAAGATACACAATACTAATAACTCTGAGAGAGTCTAATTATTTAGGTCCAGTTCTGGGTCCTTTAAATCTGTGCTGCCCAACATGCTAGCCACTAGACACGTGTGAGCACCGGGAACGTGAGGAGTCCAGACTGAGTGGGAGGAGTCCAGACTGAATGGGAGGAGTCCACACTGAGTGGGAGGAGTCCAGACTGAGTGGGAGGAGTCCAGACTGAGTGGGAGGAGTCCACACCGAGTGGGAGGAGTCCACACTGAATGGGAGAAGTCCACACTGAGTGGGAGGAGTCCACACTGAGTGGGAGGAGTCCACACTGAATGGGAGGAGTCCACACTGAATGGGAGGAGTCCACACTGAATGTGTAGTGAGGGCAAAACAACCCCAGAAAGATTCAATCCCAAAAATTTTCTAAAAAAGGAATGTAAAGTATTTCATTGTACTTTTTTAATATCGAATGCATGTTGAAATGATATTTTGGATACACTGGGTAATGCAAATATGTTATAAAATGAATTGTACCTGTTCCTCTTATTTTTTAAAATGTCAGTACTAGAAAATTTATAATTACACATTTGGCTTGCATTGCATCTGTATTGGGTGTGCTGCTCGGTATTTTTTTAGAAATACTTTATGGATTTATTTATTTGAGAGAGACAGAGAGAGACAGAGAGAGAATGAGGGGAGGCACAGAGGGAGAGGGACAAAATCTCAAGCAGATGCCAAGCTGAGCACAGAGCCCATCACAAGGTTCGATCTTACGACCCTGCGATCATGGCCTGAGCTGAAATCAAGAGTCAGACGTGTCACCAACTGAGTCACCTTGTGTCCCTGTGCTGCTCAGCGTTGCTCCAAGTGTGTTACTTCTAGCTGTGTGAGAGCCACGGGAGGCTTTAGTCCACTTCTACTCTCTTGCTTTCTCTTGAGTATAGGGAGCAACCCATCCATACTCAAGAACCCTTGGATTTCAAGTTTCCATCCTTAGAAGAAAATAAAGAGATTTTTTTAAAGAGTGCACTCCAAATTTTGATGGTATGTAATACGGCACTCGTCCACCTGTACTTCTGTTTGCTCTTCGATGGTCTTCATCTACAGTCTCCAAATAAATGGTTTTTGCTTCAGCCCATCTTTGTAAGTTAGATTCTTCTTTTGTGGGCCTAGGCAGGTAAATTCGGACAAATGAAAAATGTGAGAAATTTTTCCCTCGCGAGAGGGGCCCCCCTCCGTTCTCCCACCATGTGCTTCCTACCCTCTGAGTGCTGGCTGCAAGTAAGTCCTCACGCCCACCCCAAACTCTGCACAAGTCAGCAGATGTTAGTCTACTCTTAATCTTGGGCAACCATTCTGAACCTCAGAACCTGTATACCAGAAACACAAAATCATACTTTATCTACCTCCTTTGGTTACTCAGTCTTGAGTTTTCCTGGGCATAGAAGGGAAGGGAGCTAGAGCACACATTCACTGCACCCCCAAAACTGGCTGTCAATCTCTACAGCATTAGATTCTAAAGGAGGAGGAGAAAGGTCACTTAGAAAGCCAACAGTGAGTTGGTTTGATTATAACAAAGTTTCAGAGGGTGATTATTGTGGCAAAGTTTCATTGACTGACGTCACAGAGCACACAAGCATGAGACGACACGGGGTGTCAAGGCTGGGTAAGGGAGAAGCAGAGACACTAAGAGTAGGTTATTTAGCAAGTGGCTCTTGGTGAAGTCGGATTCCTAGTGTAGACTCCAGCCACAAAACACTCAAAACATGCAGATGTTTTATGAAGCCAAATGTGGGAGGGTTCCCTAGACTGTTGAAAAAAGAAAGAAAGAAAAGAAGGGGCGGGGGAAGGGAGAAAAGCTCTTCCCAAGGAAACTTCAGGGAGCTCCTATTGCTTCTTTGACCAGAGCCCTTAGAGGAGCCCCCCTCTAAGTCGTCTCTCCTGGCCCAAGGGGCAGCTAAGCCTTGGCCAGCCCTGCACCTGCTGAGCCGGGCTCCTCCCTGCCCAGTCCCGCCCGCCTCCTCGCCCTGGTCCATTTCCTCTTTCCTCACTGGGTGCTTTGTTTCCTTTTATTCCTGAGTTGCCTTTCATGCTACTCTACACTGGTAATAAGAAAAAGCCTCCCACTACCAGGCACAAAGAGCCTGCCCACTCTTCTGCTTAACCTCCTCCTGTGGGATTTCTATCCTAAAAAGCCATTCTCATATTGCCCCCCTCCTCGTGCCCTACACACTCATCAGTGCGGCCGCCTTGCTGAACACGCCTTGCTGAACACACCTTGCCGAACACGCCCTGCCCATTCCTGGATGAAGTGCCTTATCTTTGACTTCTGCCTAAAACCGATAGACTGACTCAGTCGGAAGAGCTGCTGTTCTAATATTTTGCTTCATCTTCTCCAGGATGGCCAGTTAAAGAAATAACGATAGTAATATTCCAGTAATATTCTATTTCTTTCTTATTTCATGCACCTACAGTTTACTTGTTCAATTTACATGGGTGTGCGTGCAGCTTTGCAGTCTAAAATTATTTGCAGAATATGTCATTCTTCTTGTTTAAGTAGTGAACAGGCTAGATAACCTAGAACGCTCAGGTTCCTGGATTTTCATGGTCAAGCTAAGGGAGAGGAAGGATTTACTTCTAGACTCATTGGGTGATAACACTGGAATGATCTTTGCACTCAGAAGGTCTATTTTGTATGCACTAAAATCGAGGCTCAGAGAAGTTAAAACACTTCTCAGGGTCACACAGCAAGTGGAAGAGCTGGGATGCCAGCTCAGCCAACTTAGCTCGAGAGCCTGGGCTCATAACCATATGCTTTACTGATAATAAAAACACACAGGGACTTCGGAATCTGTAAAGCACTACCAAAAGAGAAGGTATCATACAGTTCTCATTAATAAGTAATAAAAAAGGAAAAGATGCCACTCACAGGCACTGCCAGGAGGCTTCTACACCGAATGCCCAAAGTAAATGAATTTGTAGTCAGGCAGACTCCTGAAATCTGGCAGTCCCAGGAGCTTAGGAGGAGAGGAAGCAAATGCTGACTGGGAGAGAGGAATGGCACCTACTGGGTGGCGGGGTCTTGGTGAGAGGAGAACCATCAGGGCTGTACTGCTGGGCTTTTGGAGTCTGTACCTGGAGTACAGCCTGGGGCTCTGCATTTCTAATAAACTCCCGGGAGATGGGTTGTTGTTCCTCCATGGACTGCTCTGTGTAGCAAGGATTTAGGGACTCGGTTTTAGAAGAAAAAAGGCAAAGGGTAGGTATCCTCACCTGTCTCTCTCTGAGCCTCAGCTTACTTTCTGCAAACTGAAGGAGTTGTCCAGGGTGATCTCTATGATTGCTGAGGTCCCTTTAAGCTGGACTGTCCTATGACTCAGAGCACTGCTGAGGACCAGCTTACTTGGAGTCTGGGAGGTGGGTTCCCCGAGCTCTTTCATGGACGGGATCTGCGCATCTCAGTGCCCCTGGCTGGGGAAGGGCGGGCCTCCAATTTCCACAGACCCAGGCCCACTCAACCCCTGCTCTTTCCTCTTAGCCCCGTTCTTAAACCACGTGGTCCCAAGTTCTCCATTGCTTTAGTGACACCTGAGCGTTTCCTTCCTCTCCTTACAGCTTCTAGCTTCCTCTGTTCTCTTGCAGTTGACCTGTTCCTCAACCTGGTTCATCATCTTCCCCGCACACCCCTTCACAGCCTTGTATATGAGAATTGATTCTAAGTACAGTATGATTCTTCTTTCTTCTTTTCTTTTTTCTTCCTTCCTTCCTCCCTTCCTTCTTTCCTTTTTTCCTTCCTTCCTTTCTTTTCCCCTCCCTTCCCTTCTCCTTCCCTCCCTTCCTTCCTCTCTCCCTCTCTTCCTTCCTTCCTTCTGGCTAAGCATGTCAGCTCTGTGCCATTATTTTGCTGATTTAACAGATTCTGAACATGACATTCGTGCAGCGAGAGACAGTCATTCCCCCTCATCTGCACTGAAGTGGTAACTCTGCTTTCATGGAGGGTTCGTTAATTCTCTAGAAGAGATTCCAAATCCAGACACGCAGACACTTGTGTAAGTAAGTCAAACCTCCAACTCATTAAAACTTATTATATTGAAAGAGACACCCAGTGGCTTCAGGATGGGAAATAGAGGTCACCAAAATACTATGTGGATTTGGGAATTCAGATTTGGTGGCTTAGGCAGTGGGGACAAGAAAGTGTGATCTCAGCAAGTGAAACAGTGCACTTTGGCTCAATTTCTCTTCCTGTAAAAAGGAGGAAAATACCACTGGCCGCCCACGGAGCCCTCTGGAGGACAGTGAGGTAGGCAGTTCTGTAAGGCGCACCCCCGGGGTGGCTGCAGGGTGCTTTTCTCCGTCATTATAATTCTCCACTCCAACCATCACAGAAAACTGTCCTAACCTCACAAACACGTGAATGCATTTACATTAGAAACTGGCCTCGGGTCCAACACATGGTACATTTCCACAAGTTCACATTTCTACAGGAAGAAGGAATAATATAGGCTTCAGTGAACATCCTGGATGAAAAACGCCCAGCCTTCCAAATCCTTCAGAAAAACAAAAATCTCCAGCTCCTTCCTTCCCTAGAACTAGAGCCTTCAAAATCTTGTGGTATTTCCCCAAATACCACAATTTTGAATTGTGACATCTGGTTCCCAGCTCTCCCAGGTTGGATTTTTTGTTTGTTTGTTTTTTAAAGAGACAATTAGGAATTTTGACATTCTGAGTTGCCACCCCACGTTGGTGTGGGAGAACCAGCCTACCCTTCCCTAGCATCTGTACACACTAGATGAGTCTAGCATTTTCCCTCAAACAAGGAATCTACTTTTTGTTTTCGTCCTCAGATGCCATTTTCTTCAAATGCCTTGTCTCTTCCAGACTGTATTTCAGATGTGGTGGGACACCTGCTTCCCTTCCCCTTAACTCACTCATGAGCATCACGGGACATCAGCCTGAATCCCAATGGACAAAAGGCCCCTGGATCTGCGGGCAGTTTAGATTGTCTGGACTTTGCCTATGTTTCTACTCTCTCCACCGAACTGGGCCCAGGATTTTCGAAGCATGCCCTGCAGCCACGACATGCTGGACACGGCCCAGTGTTCCTAGGCCATGGGTGACAGACAACAGAAAAGCTGGATGATGTCGACTGTCTGGGACAGAGAAAGTAACTTAGGGGAAATGGGAAGTGCTACTTGCTCCAGTAAGACCAGAAATCTCTTGCTCAGGGCCTGGCTCCCCAGAGCAGTGGGATGCTGGGCAGTGGTTAAAAGCACATTGCGGGGGAGGTGATGGCAGATGGGGCTGCATTCCCAGCTGTGGCCAAATGACCTTGACCAATCACTTTCCTTTCTGAGCCCTGGCTTTCCAGTGAATAAAACAGGAAACAAATGGGGCAGGAAACAAGTGGCTGGGGGGAGAGGATGGCAAAGGCCAAAGGAATCCCACCCAGGCAGGTGTAGTTCAAATCCAGAGTTTCCGGGCCTCGATGAATGTTCGTGAAAAGCCGAAATGTCCACGGCAGATAACAATTACACAGGGGATATACTGGGGTGATTTTGGAGGTGAGCAGGGAGATGCAAACAGGACTTAGGGGAGAGGGGCAGAAATGATCACCTCTGGAAAGAAAACTGGCAAAAATCAATCAAATTAACCCCCAATGATCCTTCCCCTTCTCTTCCTGCATGTTCTGCAGTGTGGGCACTGAGCGCGCATTAGCCAAAGTGACTCCAAGGGTCAGGAAGGTTTAACACAGATCCATCGCACACAACAGATGTAGCCTGAGGCCAAGAATAAACGGAACTATCACATTCTAAAGCAATTTTATGATGAATATTACCAGTAGAAATAACCAGTATTGACTTCAAAAAATGAAATCACCAGGAAAATCTGTCTTAGTAGAAGTTAAAGTTCTATAAGAAAGTTCCTAAAGGCAATTTTCAGGATATAAAAAAGACCTGATCAGGAAAAAAGTCTTAGTTATAAATCTTATGCAGAAAAGAAATTACTCCAATTAAAATGATTTTAGTAAAATGAAAACAGAGATGGGAGAAAATTACCTTTACAATAGAGAATATTGATTAAGGTCTTCAATTGGCTTAGAGTATTCTCAGAAAGTATTTTCTTCAACAAAAATTCATCAGTGTTGTTAAAATTCCAATTAAAATGTTTCTACTCTTAAACACAGAATTAAGATGTCTCTAGGGAAAACAACTCCAGTAAGTCAAGTTGGTGGATGAAGACATCTTGTTCCCATGGAACTCTTCCTAGGAAGAGGGCCGCATCCATGGGATGGGGCACAACCAAGGCTGGTCGGCCAGTGTTTCCTCGGGATCAGGAAACCATCTTGCTTCCTAAACATCTCATCTAAAGGATGTCCATTCCAAGGACTAATTTGGGAAATAATGAAAGAAACTTTTGTCTTAGAAATGGTGACTGACTTTGGGTACTTCAAGAAAAGTTGTTGATGAGAGTTTGACCGGAAGAGTGGGGGTAGGGTATGGAAGAGAAGAAGAGGAAGAGGAGGGAAGTGGGGGGAAAAGAAGGGGGAGAAAGAGAAATAGGGGGAGGAGGTGGGAGAGGAGGGGGAGAAGGAGGGGAAGGGAGCGGAAGAGGGAGAGGGGGAAGATAAAGAGAAAGAGGAAAGCAGAGAGAGGGAGAAAGAGACAGAAGGAGACGGACAGAAAGGAGACTCGTGTGCCCACGGTGTCCCATCTACTCTAACTGACCGGGAAAGAATGCAGAGTGAGGCGATAATTCTTCAGGTTCTGCCACTGCTGCAGCTCAGGTGAGTTTTCTGAAGACCACTTTCTTCCTTTGGTCGGATTCCAGCCTCCCCAAGCCACCATTTGATCTTTGATCAGTTTATCATCTTTTTGTTTTACGGATCCTGCCTTTGGGGTCCTGCCTAAGAACTCTGGGGTATCAGGGTTACTGTGACACAGGGAGGGAGCTTCCTAAGTAACCAGCCTTGCTTTGGGAGCCCAACAAACTGAATTCACATTTCGGCTCCTCCCAGACTCCCTCTCTTGGGGTCCTCCGGACTGTCGAGGGGTGGGAAGAGACAATACACAAAATGAAAAACAGGCAGACTCACCGCTTCCCCCCATTTTGATCCCTGGAAAGCTCTA